>CAUYQV010142723.1:0-37710 GCA_963574575.1 Galagoides demidoff
CTGTGGTCCCAGCTACTTGGGAGGCGGAGGCAGGAGACTCGCTTGAGCCCAGGAGTTGGAGGTTGCTATGAGCTGTGATGCCATGGCACTCTACCCAGGGGGATAGCTTGAGGCTCCGTCTCAAAAAAAAAAAGAAATATATTTCTCAGTAAACTTGAAGGTCAAAAGTTCTCCTTGATCTATGGGCTGCAGAATGGATGTTGTGTTAGCAGGCATAAAAACAGCATTGATCTCCTTATACACTGTCATCTGTGCTATTGGGTGACCAGTATGCATTGTCAGTAATATTTTGAAAAGAATTTTTTTTTTCCTGAGCATTAAATCTCAACAGTGGGCTTAAAATATTCAGTAAACTGTCCTATAAACAGATGTGCTGTCATCTAGGCTTTGTTGTTCCCATTTATGGAGCACACGCAGAGTAGATTTTGTGTAATTCTTAAGGGCCCTAGGATTTTGAGAATAGTGAATGAACAGTTGCTTCTATTTAAAGTCACCAGTTCCTATGAAGAGATTGTGAAGTGGCAGCACCCATAGCTCAGTGGTTAGGGTGCCAGCCACATGCTCCGGGGCTGGTGGGTTCTAACCTGGCTTGGGCCTGCTCAACAACGACGACAACAAAATAGCTGGGCATTGTGGCAGGCACCTGTAGTCCCAGCTACTAGGGAAGCTAAGGCAAGAGAATCACTTGAGCCCAAGAATTTGAAGTTGCTGTGAGCTATGATGCCACAACACTCTAATGAAGGCAATAAAGCTCTGCCTCAAAAAAAAAAGAAAAGAAAAGAAAAGAAAAGAGATTGTGAACTAAAAATAAAATCCTAACTGAATGGACCCCTCTTGGCAAAGGGGATCCTAGAAACAATTTAAAGCTGAGTTCCTAGGAGAGATAAAGCAAAATTATACCATGGGCATGATTTCCTTTCATAAATATTCATGATTCCTCATACACCTTGGTGAATATGTATATTTGAGTACCCTGCTCAGTATAAAATCCTGTTCTTTTTTTTTTTCTTATTTTGAGACAGAGTCACACTCTGTCACTCTGGGTAGAGTGCTATGGCATCATAAGCTCACAGCAACCTCAAACTCTTAGGCTTGAGCAATCCTCTTGCCTCAGCCTCCCCCAAGTAACTGAGACTACAGATGCCCACCACAATGCTCCGCTAGTCTATTTTTTTAGTTGAGATGGGATCTTGCTCTTGCTAGGCTGGTCTCAAATCCCTGAGCTTAAGCAATCCTCCTACCTCAGCCTGTCAGAGTGCTGGGATTACAGGTGTTAGCAGCGTGCCCAGTCTTTTTGTCTCTTCTTTGAAGCACATGTGCCTGGCTTCTGGCTGGGGCTCTGCTTCCCAGCTAGTTGGAATAGCTTCCCAACAGGCTGCTACCTTTTATAAGAAGTAAAGCTCATCTTTTCCAAAGTATAAACCTCATTAATTTTTTTTTTTACATTAATAGGAGTCACCTGTCCTTTGAAGCTTTGAGGCACTAACTTCTCCTCCCCAGCTATGAAAGGCCCAGATGGCATGTTCCACCAACATTTTGGAAGTTTAATCGACATTGGAAATCTGCTGTTTAGAGCAGCCCCCTTCTTCAGTGATCTAAGCTGAGTCTTCTGCTGAACTTGCTACAGCTTCTGTGCCCCCACTTGGTGCTTCACCTTGCACTTTCATGTTATGAAGATGGCGTCTTTCCTTAAGCCTCATAAAACTAACCTCTACTAGCTTCCAACTTCATCTGCAGCTTTCTCAGCCTTCATAGAAGTGGAGAGAGTTAGAGCCATGCTAACTCTAGCTTTAGGTTTTGGCTTAAAGGAATATTGTGGCTGGTTTGATCTTCTACCCAGACCACTTAAACTTTCTCCCTATCAGCAATAAGGCTATTTTGCTTTCTCACCATTTGTTTACTAGGGTAGCACTTTTTTTTTTTTTGAGACGGAGTCTTACTCTGTCACCCTGGGTAGAGTGCTGTGGTCTTATCATAGCTCACAGCAATCTCTTGCCTCAGTGATCCTCCTGCCTCAGCCACCTGAGTAGCTGGGACTACAGGCGCCCACCACAATGCCTGACTGGTTTTTCTATTTCTATTAGAGATGGGACCTTGCTCTTGCTCAGGCTGGTCTTGAACTCCTGAGCTGAAGCAATCCACCTGCCTTGGCCTCCCAGAGTGCTAGGATTATACCACCGGCCCCAACCCTATGATTAAACTAAAATTTTTTCAAGAACTTTTCATTGCATTAATATCTTGGCTAAAGGTTTAGCACCACCAGGCCTAACTTTCAGCCTGGCTTTCAATATCTCTTCCTTACTAAGCTTAATCATTTCCACCTTTTGTTTGAAGGAAGAGATGTATGCATTTTTCTTTGACTTTAACTCTTAGAGACTATTACAGGGTTAGTGATAGGCCCAATTTCAATATTGTTGTTCTCAGGGAATAGGGAGGCTGGAGAAGAGGGAGAGAGGACCGGAACTGGTAACTCATCTGAGCAGTCAGAACACACGTTGATCAGTGAAGATCACAAAACAATTGTAGCAGAAACAGTGACGCTCATTGATCACGGATCACCATAACAGATGTACTGAAAAAGTTTGAAATATAGCAAAAGTTACCAAAATGTGACACAGAGACACAAAGCACATACTGTGGGGAAAATGACATTGGTATACTTGCTCAAGGGAGGGTTGCCAGGAGCCTTCAATTTGTAAAAAGTATGTATTAAGTGCAGTAAAAAGGCTATGCCTGTACTGTTACCGCCCTCCAGCCTTCCCACTTCTTTGCCTACTGCTCAGGAGGGAGGCTATACACTGAGACAGCAGGGTCATAGCAGAGAAAGCGGTAATATTGCAGGCACCATTAGAGGAAATGGGATGTTCTCCAATCTGTCTCCCCAAGAGTTTGAGAGAAAGGATTTTTAAAGATACAATAGTTTGGTGGGCAAAGGGTTAGGCAATTGGATCTGCTGGGATCGGGGCAGAATCACAGGTGTGTAGAAATTGCCTTTTTGTGCGGTCCTGTCTCAAGACCATTTGAGTCTGTTCTTCCTATGGGCCATTGGTCTGGGCCAGTGCGCTGAGTATCTCAAAAACTAGCCTTAGATTTCACAAGGGTGATGTTACCTGTGGGATCAATGAAGAAAGCTAAGTAAGAATCTTTACGACCATCAGCTATGACTCCTGAGTGGTGAGCAGTCATAGGAAAGCAGGCTGGGGGGACGGTGGCTGATATATATATATATATATCCTGTCACAGTTCCTGCCTGTGGCTCTTTATTAATTTTATAAAGGGCAGTTTGTGGACCCATAGGTAGTCAGGAAATGCAAATATTTATAGCTGCAGGGATTGGGTGAGTCAGAGCTCACTGCAGATGACCTGCAATTGCCTAATGCTTGGCGATCTGGGTGTCTCCGGGGTGGCAACTGGCAATTCCCGAGGGCTCAGTTGGTATCTCCCGACGCAGAGACGGAGACCGCCTCCCTCTCGGCAGACACCAAAATTACTGGTAGGAGCTCTAACTCCCCGGAAGGGCCCTCGGGGGCTGCGCGGCTGTTAAGGGAGGACAGGAGCAGATGTGGGGAGGATAGAGGAGAGAAGGCAAGGGAGTGAGGAGGGGAGGGGAGGGCACAGGAGGGGCGGAGAAGGAGAGGGAAGGGGAGGGGGGGAGGAGGAGGAGAGGGGCGGGGCGGAGAGGGAAGGGGAGGGGCAGGGGCTGCAGCCGGGATTCCGGAAGCCAAGGACTTCTGGGGGTCTAGCAAACTGGGTGGCGATGAGCTCGGCGAAGGAGCTCCCCGGGGCTCGCCCCGCAGGTAGTCCGGGGGGCACGGAGGGGGCGCGGGGCAGGTTCGCGTAGTGTCCCGGCCGGAGGGGACACGGGAGGAATGCGGCCTTCGTCGGCTTTGCCGGATGGCCTCAAGTAGTTGTGGGTCTTGTAGGGACGCGCGCGCTCTGGTCCGGTGAGGATAGAGTCGCTAGTTGGTCCGGGAAAACACTTCGCAGACCTGGCCGGCGGCTCCTTGCGCTAGCGCGTAGCCGGGGCGTGGCCCTGCCGCCTTTGTCCACCCAGCCCTGCGGTCTTCCCAGGCGTCCCGGCCATTTAAACTTTAAAAGGCGGGCCCAGCTGGTCGAGAGGTTCCTCCTCGCCTGGTTTTATGAAAAGTTGGAGGTGGGGGTAGGGTTTAATATTACTTGCTAACTTAGAAGTA
Organism: Galagoides demidoff; assembly: GCA_963574575.1. NCBI lineage: Eukaryota > Metazoa > Chordata > Mammalia > Primates > Galagidae > Galagoides > Galagoides demidoff. Next base: position 4,194 of record CAUYQV010142723.1, read on the forward strand.
AAAAATAAAAAGCAGCAGATGTTCTGAATAACAAGGAAAGTATCATAGCCCTCGGGTGCCTGGGCTTAGCCTGGTAGCAAAGACCTGGCCGTGGCGGCAGGGCAGCCCCGGTATCTCCCCTGCATCCAGGAAACCAGCTGCTTCCTGTTCGTTTAAGTTGTAATCACAGTAACTTTTTTTCTACAAAGTAATTTACTGCTAAACACATCCTTTAAAACGTTCTCCCTGTTAATTGCCATTATGTTACTTGTAAAGTTTAGAAACTTCCAGCCTAGCTAGGGAAAGGAAAAAGAAAGTTTGACCTGTTAACAGTTGGTTATGGAGTGCCCTTCTTTCGGAGCTTTTTATTCTTTGCTGTACAAAGGAAGCCTTGCTCCAGAGGCAAGTTGCTAGTCACCACGGTCGTTCAAGAAGTGGCCTTGTCCTGGATGAAGGGTGCGGGAGCCTGTGGCAGTCTCCAGTTCTGGAACAAGTGGTGAAGGGTAGGAAGCCCGCCAGCAGGTTTCTCGTCCATACTTGCTCTGCGATTCTTTTCCTTGCCTGCCTCCTCCCTTACTTTTCTTTCTCCACCTCAACCCCTTCAGTGTATGGTCTAGACTTAACGTGGGCTACTCAATATGAGGTTGTCTAATAAACTGTTGATGTAGATTTTTATAGGTACTGCAGTAAATGAAGACGATGACAGTAGAATGATAAAGAAATTTGGCGAAATGAACACTTAGCATAGAAAGGTAGCTGGCCTGTCACTGGTGGGTGGGATACATGGTAACAGAGTACAGAGACTTCAAGTGCAGGGTAAAGGCTAGAGTTCGCCAGGATCACAACCAAAGTTTACAGAGCCCAGTGTCTTTCTATATCCGTAACATTAACAACAAAAAACACTTTTTAAAAAAAAGACAGAGTCTTAACTTTGTCACTCTTGGTAGAGTTCCATGGTGTCATGGCTGCCAGCAACCTCAAACTCTTGGGTTCAAGTAATTCTCTTGCCTCAGCTTCCTAAGTAGCTGGGACTATAGGTGCCGGCCACAACACCTGAACGCCTGGCTATTTTAGAGACAATGTCTTGCTCTTGCTCAGGCTGGTCTCAAACCTGTGAGCTCAGGCAATCCACCCAACTCGGCCTCCCAGAGTGTTAGGATTACAGGCATGAGCCATTGTACCCAGCCATAACAAAAAAACAAAAAACTTTTTTGGTTTTTTTAAGGCACGAAGTCTTGCTGTGCCACCTAGGCTAGAGTACAGTGGCTGTTCCCAGGCATGATCATAATACACTATGGCCTGGAACTCCTGGGCTCCAACGATCCCCCTGCCTCAGCCTCCCAAATAGGTAGGACCACTGGTATACACCTTACTGCACTCAGCCTGAATATCATTTAAAATAAAATTTCTTGAACAGCTACTGAGTACTAGCCAAGCTATTCCTAAATCTGTAGGTCTTGATAGTGCTGAGGGCAGTATTTGAGACAACCCAAACTTACATCTTAACACACTGCTGACAAGTCACCAGTTACCTGGTAACATGGATAGTTTTTCTGTGTAAAATTTCCAGTCAGCAATGTGTTAACATAGCAGCTGTTTACTAATTCATTTCTCCAATCTCAATTCTCTGTTGTCCCAAATTCAGCCTATTTTATTCTTTATCCCCTCCTCATCTCTCAGCTGCTTACAATATAGAAAATCATTTAGCACCTCTAGTAATTTTAACATACTGTTGACCCACAATTTTACCCAGAAACTATCCGTGTTACCACTTACATCATTTAAGAACTGCGAAGCTTCCTTGCTAAGAATATGAGAAATGAGAACTTTAAAAACCCAATCAACAATATACCTCCAGTGTTTTTACCCTCAGGGACTTGAGTTAGTTTGGTGACCAGCCATTTGGCACAGCTACTGTCAGATATGCTTGAGCTGCCTTAGGCTCATCAGTCAACACAGTGCTACCGAGGAGGTAGCTACTGGGTGCTTCTACCCTCTCACTGAGGAAGACCCTGGGTGCCTTCCAAATTGTTCAGAATTCTTGTGGAGGACAGTGGCATTCTGACATAGGGATTTAATTTGCTTAAAGTTACTCTATTTCTTCATAGTATAGAAGCATTCTCTCCACTTTTGTTTGTAAAATTATTTCTTATTTTGCAGGTAATAGTTAGAGTGAGAAAGCATTGAGCTTTAATTTATATTTCATTTGTTTATGAGCAAGCAGTTTCTCTCTGTATAGTTTGGCTGCTTTTTTTTGAGACAGAGTCTTACTTTGTTGCCCTCGGTAGAATACTGTGGCAGCGTAGGCAGCATAGCTCATAGCAACTTCAAACTCTTGGGCTCAAGCGATTCTCTTGCCTCAGCCTCCCAAGTAGCTGGGTCTACAGGCTCCTGCCATGATGCCTGGCTATTTTTAGAGATGAGGTCTCATTCTTGCTCAGGCTGGTCTTGAACCTGTGAGCTCAGCAAGCCATCTGCCTCGGCCTCCTAGAGTGCTAGGATTTCAGGTATGAGCCACCACGCCTGGCCCAATATTTAGGCTTTTAAACTAACCAAAATAGGACAGTCTTAGAGTTTGGAAGTCCAAACTCCAGGATGGGAGTTCTCGCTGTGTTTTACTGCCATAAGCCAAAAACAAATTAACAAAAATCAATTTTTTATTAATAGGTGGGGAACAAAACATGACAGAAACAGATGCCTTCTATAAAAGGTAAAAATGCGCTCTTTTCTTAAAAAGGACTATTCTTTGGTGGTCATGATCAGCCTGTAAAAATCAAAGTGAGAATGGGAACTTGGAGCTAGAAAGTAGAACTAAGTATGCAAGTTTTAGCATTTGGGGAATTAATTTGTAGATAAGCAGGTTAGCTGATGCCTCTGGTTATCAAAGGACCTGGAGTGATGTTCAGAATAATTGGTATGGTCAATGATAATTGGTACGGCATGAGCCTAGAGCTAGAGCTTGGCCCTTAGCCAGGCTGTTGTCCTCAGTTTCTGGATCTGGGGAATTAGGGGAAAGACATCCAGACAGAAGGTTAGGGATTAGAATAGCACATGGCCTCTGTTTACCAATGGTACAGAAATGTTTCAGGATTTTCCTTTCCTGAGCATGGCCTTTCCCAGAGCACACCACTGGAATATCAGCCTGGTAAAGGAAGAGGTAGCAGTGTACCTCCTTTCTACACATTGACCTTGGGCTTGGAGGAACTCATTATTTAATATGACTAAGTGATTGTTTTTGAACTTTTCATTAACAGAGAAATGTTTGATCCAGCAGAAGAATACAAAATGGACCACAAGAGAAGAGGAATTGCTTTAATCTTCAATCATGAGAGGTTCTTTTGGCACTTAACACTGCCAGAAAGGCGGGGCACCAGTGCAGACAGAGACAATCTTATCCGCAGGTAGTCCTACTGGCAAGATGAGACACTTGAGTGAAAGCAGAATTACTTATCACTCATGAGATAACAGATCAAGGGCATTTGATGATAAGCCTCACTTGGACAGGGCCTCCCTTAAGAACTTGCCTGAGTTATCTTCCTTACTCTGTTCTAATAATATTAACAGGCTTTGCATTGTTACTAACAGACTTGCATAGTAGACAGCAATATTCTAAATTGAATTGGCTATCATGATTAAATCTTTTCCTCCCAGTGGGTGAAGCAAGGGAAAATCATAATTGTCATATTTTTTTCTCCTAAAGAAAGTAAATTTATGTCATAAAAATGTGTAGAGTCCTCAAATATAAGTATTGTTTGATTAAAGATTGAATTATTTCTTTAAAGAATACATTTTCTTCTTCCCCTAATCATATGAATGTAACTATTGGACAACTTTGAAAAACTTATAAGCTAACTTTCCATTTAATATATCACCAGGTTTTCAGATCTAGGATTTGAGGTGAAATGCTTTAACGATCTTAAAGCAGAGGAACTACTGCACCAAATTCATGAGGGTAGGTCGTTTTGCTGTTGTATACAGTTTATCTTTCTCTGATAGGATTTCGTCCTTTATCCTTTCTATAAAAACAGTGCACACAATTAGTACACACAGTATCGATATAGCACGTGTTATAGGTTTTAGTTGTGCCTCTGTATTACCCACGAGATTTAGAGACCTTGGCAAACTGTTATGCCTTCAAAGTTTATATTTAGCAGACTGCTAATTATAGTCTACTACTCTAGAAGTGAATGAAATGACCTGTTGATTTGGTGGTGAAAGTTTAGGATGCATATACGATAGATACTGAGCAGTCAGTAGCTCATTTTTTAATTGATTCTTTTCATACCCCATTTTCTTACTGCTTCAGAATATGAGTGTTGATTTATATTAATTTTCTCCTTCAATTTCCACAACATCCCTGTGCAATAGGTATTTTAATTATAATGCAACTTACAATCATTGCTGCATGCCAAGTTTTCAAATCACTTGCCAATTAACTACGATATTTGGATAATTATTCTAAACTTTCTTCAGAGCTCTTCTTTAAACTATATATCATTTTAACTAGCTGCTTACCAGATTTTCTGCTTTGCTCTTAAGCTTTGGAGGCTATCAGTTTCATGTCTTCATACTCTTTTGGAAGGTCTGAGTGCTGCAGATATAAAGTGAAGGTATGGCCTTCTCTGGAGATGGCAACATGTGGGGAGTTGCTGAGTCGCAGTTTCTGGGTCTTCCCAGTCTGCTCTAAGAAGGTCTTTGCTGATTCAAAGAAACTTAATTGTCAAAACAGCTTGGATTCTATTTTATTCTTTTGAGATGGGATCTCACTCTGTTGCCCACGCTGGAATGCAGTGGCATGATCATAGTCACTGCAACCTTGATCTCCTGGGCTCAAGCAATCCTCCTGGCTCAGCCTCCCAAGTAGCTAGGACTATAGCTAGGACCACTGTACCTCCCAAGTTATTCTTATTTTTTGTAGAAACGGACTCTTGCTATGTGTCCCAGGCAGGTCATGAACTCCTGACCTCAAACACTCCTTTGGCCTTGGCTTCCCAAAGTGCTAGGATTAGCCACCATGCCTGGCCATCCATAACTTGGGTTTTAAAGGAGGTTTCTCATGATAATTCCTTTGTTTTCTATATCATTCAGTGTTTAAGAAAAGCTAATGAAACTTAAATTGAATAAGATTGGGTTTTTAAAAATCAGATACAGTGTAGTATAAATTATTATTTGATCAAAGATTAAATTATTTTATTACAGATATTTTATATTAAAGAACACATTTTCTTCCTCCTTAGTCATATGAATATAACTATCTTAATATTAGTAAATTTAATTTTTATATATAGATAACAAGCATATTTTCATTTCTATTGGACTTTTGGGGGGTCTTTTGTAGTGTCAACTTCTAGCCACAGAGATGCTGATTGCTTTTTATGTGTCTTCTTGAGCCATGGAGAAGGGAATCACATATATGCATATGATGCCAAAATTGAAATTCAGACACTAACTGGTTTGTTCAAAGGAGACAAGTGTCAGAGCCTGGTTGGAAAACCCAAGATATTTATCATTCAGGTAAGACTGATTACATTATCATCTTACGTATTAAAGTCCCTGATTTTATACATGTGATAAAGGTCGAAAAACCAATTTTGAAAGTAACTAGAAAGGCCCTTTTTGAATCTTGGTCAATCAGAGCTGTCCTTTGAGCTATCTGTAATAATTCTTTCTTCACACTCACTATCTTTATTACATAGAAACAGTATTTGGATTGACATTTGAAGTGACTCACAAAATAATCAATGTGCTACTCCCTGGCCAAGCCTGGTGTTAAGGTAGAGCTACTGGGAAGCTCTGCTGATTGAAGGGTGCCAGGCAAGACAGCCTGATCACACTGACTTTGCTTTGGGAGCTGGAGAGCATATAAGCCAGTAGAAAGAATGTAGGAATAAAGAATTCCAGTCCTAGCATGCTTCATTCCTTTCACATTTCCTCTTAAGCCAAGATTGCCCCCCTCCATCAACCTTGGGGGTGGGTGGCTATAAGAAAAGAAGTATAGACTCGGCGCCCATGGCTTAGTGGTTACAGTGCCAGCCACATACACTTCAAACTCAGCCTGGGCCTGCTAAACAACAACAAAAAATAGCTGGGCATTGTGGCGGGTGCCTGTAGTCCCAGCTTCTTGTAGTGCCTTTTCTGAGGCAAGAAAATCAATTAAGCTCAAGAGTTTAAGGTTGCTGTGAGCTGCGATGCCACGGCACTCTGCTGAGGGCAACATAGTGAGACTCTGTCTCAAAAAGAAAAGTACAGGCCAGATAATCCTAAGATTAAAATAGATTGAATTCTCCCTGTAAAAATGGGATATTAGGGATCTTCCCTTTATTTGATAACTTTGAAATTACTCAGGACTTTATTTTGGTGCTTTTAATTCTGGGACTAACCATTTCTGAAATAATTGATGTATTTAAAATGCCACAACAGAATCTCATTAGGTCACTATATTAATTTATGAGTCTACTGTAATAAAATACCACAGACTGGGTGGCTTAGACAGCAGAAATTTATCTCACCACTATGGAGGCTAGAGGTCTGAGATAAATCTCTTTTATCTGAGGTTTGTTTTTTCTAGGGCCATCTCTCCTTGGCTTGTAAGTCGCCATCTTATCCCTGTGGCTCACATGGTCTTTACTTCTGTACATGTCTATACATGTCTGTGTCTTAATCTCTTCTTGTAAGGACACTAGTCAAACTGGATTAGGGCCCACTCTTACAGCCTCATTTTATCTCAGTCACCTCTTAAAAGGCCCTATCTCCAAATACAATCAGATTTGGGATAGCGGGGCTAGAACTTCTACATTTGAATTTTGGGGAGATAATTCTGCTCACTAACAGTCTTTTGAGTGGAATTTAGTGTTAGCCTCTGAATCATAATTAGTGGTGAAGAATTTACCACTTTAAAGTGGTAGCACATTAATAGGTACCTATTCTTAGGTCAGGCAGTGTCATTCTGACTGAATGTACGGCATCAGCCAGGCAGGCAAAGCCCCATCTGGAAATACAGTACCTGATTAGAAACACTTAGGTAAATAGCTTTTAAAAGAGAATATGGTTTTTGGTGCTATGGGTGTGGTTAATCTTTAAGAAATTTAAAACCACAAGCTTTTTCCTTCTATGCAGTATACCTTTCTACGAACGTAATTTGGGATGTATTTGGGGATGCCAATATTTTTTTAACATTAACTAAAAAAATACACAAGTTGGAAAATGACTTTGTCAGTTTTAGTCCCCTCTAAACCTGAATGTCCTGCTTTTGACCTGCTTATAATGTGGCTTCTATTGCTATTAATATGACAGCATACTGACATACACATTCACTGTACACAATAAGCACTGGGAAGAAAATGGCAGGCAAAGGAGGTGCTTTTTCCCCTCCTTGTTCTGTAGGCATGTCGGGGAGACCAGCACGACGTACCCGTCATTCCTTTGGATGTAGTGGATCATCAGACAGACAAGTTGAACACCAATATAACTGAGGTGGATGCAGCCTCAGTTTACACATTGCCTGCTGGAGCAGACTTCCTCATGTGTTACTCTGTTGCTGAAGGTGTGTTGGTGTGTAATTTAACAGATGTATAATTGGCTCTCTTGGTTGAGTTCCTGTAAATTTCACCTTTGATTGGTTTGGATCAGATCTTTCTATTGGGGCATGATGACTTGATTCTGAAGCTCTCAGCTTAGAAAGGATTTCTTTGGCACAAAGAAATAAATGAAAGTATAAAAACCTTACAGAGAAATCACTCCTAAGCTCTATGTTGAGTAAAGCAACAAGTCTAATTATAGTCAATACCAGCAGCCTATTTATTACTGACAGTGGTTATGCTACTGTGGTAATACTCATGGAAAGCAAATTGCTGAAAAATATTTTGGTTATAGTTATTCTTTGCTTGCACACAGTAAACAATGTTTTGCTTCTTTCTAATAATCTCTGTCTCTTCATCTTAGCAATGTTTTAGGAAATAGAGGAAATTATATAGAATTTAATCCCATTTATATAAAGCTAATCTTAATCTCTTTTCTTGGGAACAGTCAACAGAAAAATTTTAAAACTGTAAAATTTTGGGGGGGACACAAAAAATGGACACATCTTAATCTTTTCAATTGAATTTTGAAAGGTCATACTTCTGTAACTATGAGGTGTTTTTCAGTCACAGTAACTGAAAGCCAGAAAACTGTAATAATGTTTTCCTCGTTTTTTTAGGTTATTATTCTCACCGGGAAACTGTGAATGGTTCATGGTACATTCAAGACTTATGTGAGATGTTGGGGAAATATGGCTCCTCCTTAGAGTTTACAGAACTCCTCACTCTGGTGAACAGGAAAGTTTCTCAGCGCCGAGTGGACTTTTGCAAAGATCCAAGTGCAATTGGAAAGAAGCAGGTTCCTTGCTTTGCCTCAATGCTAACTAAAAAGCTACATTTCTTTCCAAAATCTAAGTAATAGGTGTATTTTTATCTTATGATCTGTATTCAAAATATCTTTTTTTTATATACATAAGGATCACTACATTGAAGCATATGGTCCTGAAATTTTTGGTTTGGTTTTTTTTTTCATTTAAATAGTTCATGTTGGACATGGTGAAAGGGTTTGCTTTGATATGTAGAAACAAAATCCTTGGGGAATTATGAGTATTATAAATTAAAATCTACGAGATTTTATAATTTTTTTCTTAGTAAACTGCAGAGCTACACAAAATGCCCAACTTTTTTTTTTTTTTTTGAGAGTCTTATTGCCCTCAGTTGAGTGCTATGGTGTCACAGTTCACAGCAACCTCAAACTCTTGGGCTTAAGCGATTCTTTTGCCTCAGCCTCCCAAGTAGCTGGGACTACAGGCGCCCACCACAACGCCTGACTCTTTTTTTGTTGTAGTTGTCATTTGTTGTTTAGCTGGTCTGGACCACATTTGAGCACAGCAGCCTTGGTGTATGTGGCTGGCACAGACTGTACTACAGGTGCGGTGCTGAGCCTGGCCAATTGAACTTTTATACCTGTTTTTGGACTTTATAATGTTTTTAAAGATTTTTGAAACCTAAGAATTAGGTTGCTATCCCTTAATAAAATATTTGAAATTCATGTTTTATTATAATTTTCTAATTCACATTCTTACTCATAATTTATGGCAGACTTATTAATTCCTACTTTAAAAAATCAGCTTGAGGATGAAATATAAAACATAATAATTTTTAGCTACTATAGGCCAAACACCTGCAAAATCCCAATTATAAGTTAGCATCTTCCATGTTAAGTTCCTATATACTGTCCTATCATTGTGAAACCCACTCATAGACTACCACATTAATAGAATAATAGATGGTAGTAGTAAGGTCTAATTCTTATTAATATACACAATTTGAATAATACTGTTTTATTAATAGCCTTCCAGAGTCTGGAGAAGGTTAACTGTTAGGGCTTTCTTTGATAACTGAAACTTGTGAGTTGCTAGTTCAAAAGCCATAGTTTGCACATGTTGTTTCAGTTGTAGTTCAGAAAATACCATTTGTGCTTTCCAGTTAGTAGGATGTTTAACCCTTTTTGATAAATGATCACAATCTTCCTTCTAGGCACTACATATTAAAAAGAGAAGTTGGGGCTTAGCACCTGTAGCACAGTGGTTATGGCACCAGCCACATACACTGAGACTGGCAACTTTGAACCGGTCCTGGGCCTGCTAAACAACAATGACAACTACAACAAAAAAACAGCTGGGTGTTGTGGCAGGCACCTGTAGTCCCAGCTACTTGTGAGGCTGAGGCAAGGGAATCACTTAAGCCCAAGAGTTTGATTGAGGTTGCTATGAGCTGTGATGCCACTGCACTTTACTGAGAGTGACATACTGAGATTCTGTCTCAAAAAAAATAAAAAGAGAAGTTGGGAGAAAGGGGGCAAGATGGCTGACTAGAGACATCAGTCACCAGATTATCCCAGAAAAAGGAAAGGTTTGGGATGAAAAAAAAATACCTCAGGTGTAATGCTGAGATAAAAGTACTAGAACTTACCAGAGATCCTATAGGAAGAAGTTGCAGAGCAGAATAAGGAGCAAGATTCAGCAGAGATCAACCATCAGAAACATGAAGTTGCATAGAAAGAGTAAGTAGGTATGTTTCTCCTTCTTCATACTTGCTAGTCAGTAGGCTCTCAAGCTGCTCGAGAACTTTTCTTGAACCTAAAAGCTGCTGCTCCCAATGAACTGGGAGCTCTTGAAAACAAAGCATTGGGCTAACCAGCCCACTTGGAGCCACTTTCTGTCGCCATACACCTGAGCTGAGATGGCACAATGTTGCTTCTCCACCCATTGTATGTCTTTATCCTTTCCAGGGAGCTTCAACCCTGGTCCCTACACAAACATTTCCAAAGAGGAAAACCCACTCCTAATAGCCAGTCTTGAATTCCAGACAACCAGCAGCTGGTGGGGCTGCTTCAGCACCTGCCCAGTGGCTTTCCACAGTGGCCTGGGAGCTAACCCTTGACCCCTCTGAGATAGCTCTTGTGCCTGACTTTATGGAGCCTGAATATAAACTCCCCTGACCTAGCACCACCTAGCCTCATTCCTCCACCCATCTCTGCATTTGTGGAGATTAAGAAACCCCTTGGAGCTCCAGGGTTCCACATACTGCCTGGGACTACTGAGTCCTTCTGATGGATTGGAACCACATAGGTTAAAAAAACAATACTGTAACTGTTTTCCTACAAACACCACCTATTGTCAGGGAGGTCAGTTTAGTTCTAGCTACTTAGGAGGCTGAAGCAGGAGGATCTCTTGAACTTTTTGGAGAATGAGACTCCAAAGAAAAAAAAAAAGAAAAATCACAAAATGACAACCTAATATCACATCTCAGGGAAATACCATATCTCTGGGAAATAAGAAAAAGAACAAAGCCAGTAGAATAAGAGAAAGAACAAAACTCTGAGCAGCAGCACTAAACAAAGTGGAAACCAAACAATACAAAGGGTCAACAAAACAAAAAGTTGCTTCTTTGGTAAGATAGATAATATTGATAGACACTAGCCAGATTAGCCAGAAACAGAAAAGAACTCAAATAAGCTCAAGCAGAACTGTGAATACTATGAAAACCTCTGGGCAAACAAACTAGAAAACTGAAAGAAAATGAAATGGATAAATTCTTGGAAACACAACCTCCCAAGCATAAATCAGGAAGAAATATAAATCTTGGACAGACCAGTAATAAGCAGTGAGACTGAAGCAGTAATAAAAAATCTCTCCCAAACAACAAAAAAACCCTGGACCAGATGTATTCACAGCTGAATTCTACCGAACCTACAAAGAGCAAGTACTATCCTATAGAAACTATTCCATAACATCAAGGAGGGAATCCTCCCTAAATCACTTATGAATCCCGTATCACCCTGATAGGAAAGGATACAACAAAAAAAGAAACTACAGATCGATATCCCTTATGAACATTGACATAGAAATCCTCAACAAAATAGTAGCAAACCAAATGCAACAGCACATCAAAAAGATAATCTATCATGATCAAGTGGACATCATCCCAGGGGTGCAAGTATGGTTTAGCATATGCAAATCAATAAATGACTTAACTACATAAACAGAAACAAAAACAAAGACTATGATCATGTCAACAGACGCAGAAAAGGGATTCAACAAAATCCAGTACTTTTTCATGATAAAAACTCACAATAAACTAGGCAAAGAAGGAACATACCTCAAAATTATGAATGCCATATATGACAAACCTACAGCAAACAGAACATTAAATGGGAAAAAGTTGAAAGCATTCCTCCAAAGAACTGGAACAAGACAACATATTATCAGAAGTCCTAGCCAGAGCAGTCAGGCAAGAGAAGGAAATAAGGGGCATACAAATCAGGAAAGAGAACATCCAAAATACCAAATCATATTTCACAGATAGAGAAAAAATAATGTTAAACTTCATTTGGAACTATAGCCTGAATAACCAAAGCAATCTTAAACAAAAAATCTGGAGGTATCCCATTACTTGACTTCAAATTATACTTATAAGGCTATAACAAACATGAAAAAATGCTTATCATCTTTAATCATCAGAGAAATGCAAATCGAAACCACTCTGAGATATCATCTAACCCCAGCAAGATTAGCCCACATCACAAAGTCCCAAAACACCAATGCTGGCGTGGATGTGGAGAGAAGGGAAGACCTTTACACTGCTGGTGGGACTGCAAACTAATACAGCCTTTTTGGAGAGAAGTATGGAGAATCCTCAAAGATCTAGAAGTAGACCTTGCATTTGACCCCGTAATCCCATTACTAGGTATCTACCCAGAAGAACAAAAATCATTTTACCACAAAGACATTTGCACTAGAATGTTTATTGCAGCTCAATTCATAATTACCAAGTTTGGAAGTAACCTAAGTGCCCATCAACCCATGAATGGATCAATAAACTGTGGTGTATGTATACCATGGAATGTTATTCGGCCATTAAAAAAGATGGAAATTGTACATCTTTTACATTCACCTAGATGGATGGAGCTGAAATACATTCTTCTCAGTAAAGTATTGCTAGAATGGAAAAATATCCAATGTACTCCATGCTAATATGAAATCAATATATAAACAATTATATGCTCATAAAAATAACAAAACACTAATATAGTCTAGTTCAGGGGTGGCAGGAGGGGGGAAGATGTTTGACAGAAGGAGGGATCTCACCTAGTGTGCACACTGTGAGGGTATATAATATGCCCCCTGGGCAAGGGGCTCTTCTACAAATGGAACTTCAAATGTAACCTAAAAATCGTACTCTTGTATTAATTTGAAAAAATTCCAAAAGAACAAAACAAATTTGATTCTATAAGGCTATAGAATCAAAACAACATGGTACTGGTGTAAAAGTAGAGACACAGACCAATAGAACAAAATAGAGAACCTAGAAATAAAGCCATCTATCTATAACCAACTAATCTGACAAAACAGACAACAACATACACTGGGGAAAGTAAGCTGGGCAAACTGAAGAGCCACATGCTTATGAAATAGCATCCCTATCTCCATATACAAAAATTAATTCAAGATGAATTAAAGACTTTAATGTAAGGCATGAAACCATAAAATCTTAGAAGAAAATGTGGGGGCTTGGCGCCTGTGGCTCAATCGGCTAAGGCGCCAGCCACGTACACCCAAGGTGGCGGGTTCGAATCCCCAGCCCAGGCCCGCCAAAACAACAATGATGGCTGCAACCAAAAAATGGCCGGGTGTTGTGGCGGGTGCCTGTGGTCCCAGCTACTTGGGAGGCTGAGGCAGGAGACTCGCTTGAGCCCAGGAGTTGGAGGTTGCTATGAGCTGTGATGCCATGGCACCCTACCCAGGGGGATAGCTTGAGGCTCCGTCTCAAAAAAAAAAAAAAAAAGAAGAAAATGTGGGGAAAACTCTTTTAGATTTCAGCCTAGGCAAAGAATTAATCAACAAGACCCCAAATGCAAATATGGCAACAATAAAAATAAATAAATCAGACTTAATTAAAGAACCTCTGGTCAGCAAAGGAAATAATCACCAGAGGAAACAGATAACCTAGAGAATGGAGAAAACATCCGCCAACTATACACCTGACAGAGGACTAAGATCCAGAATCTTTTAAAAAGGATTCAAACAAATCAACAAGAAAAAAACAACCCCATCAAGTAGGCAAAAGATAGGAACAGAAGTTTCACAAAAAAAGATAAGACTTTTTGATAAGCCCACAAACCTATCAAAAAATACTTAACATCACTAATCATCAGGGCATTTCAAGGTAAAACCACAGTGGGATATGACTCTTATCCCCAATGACATGGCCATTAGTAAAAAGTCAAAAACAACAGATACTGGGATGGATACAGAGAAAAAAATGCTTATACACTGTTGGTGAGACTACTACAACCTCTATGAAAAACAGTATGGCGATTCCTCAAAGAAGTAAATATAGGCCAACCATTTGATCTAGCCATCCCACTGCTGGGTATCTACCCAAAGGAAACGAAGTCATTTTATCAAAAAGGCACCTGCACTCAAATGTTTATTGCAGCACAATTCACAGTTGCAAAGATGCAAAATCAACCCAAATATCTTTCAATTCTTGAGTGGACAAAGAAAATGTGGTGTGTGTATATATATGTATGTGTGGGGGAGTATATGTGTATATACATATGTATGTATGTATCCACACACCATGGACTACTACTGAGCCATAAAAAGGACTCAGATTATGTCAACTGAGGCAAGTTGGATGGAAATGGAGACCACTGTCCCAAGTAAAGTATCTCAGGAATGGAAAACCAAACACCGTATGTTCTCATTAATAAGTGACCACTAGTAGATGGGTACACAAAGCATAAAAAGACATAAGAGGGGGCTCAGCGACTGTAGCTCAAGTGGCTAAGGCGCCAGCCACATACACCTAAGGTGGCGGGTTTGAATTCAGCCAGGGCCTGCCAAACAACAATGATGGCTGCAACCAAAAAAAATAAAGCCAGGAGTTGTGGCGGGCGCCTGTGGTCCCAGCTACTTGGGAGGCTGAGGCAGGAGACTCACTTGAGCCCAAGAGCCCAGGAGTTGGAGGTGCTGTGAGCTGTGATACCACAGCACTCTACCCAGGGGGAGAGCTTGAGGCTCTGTCTCAAAAAAAAGACATAAGACAGGTGGGAGGCATGGGATAGAAGCTTACCAATGGGGTACAATGAACACTCTTTTGGTGATGGGCACACCAAAAGCCCTCACTTAAGCATCATACAAAAATATCCATGTAATAAAAACACTTTTACCCCCCTAATAGTTTGAAATAAAAAATAATAATAATGTGGCCAGGCATGGTAGCTCACAACTATAATCCCAGGACTCTGGGGGGTCTGAGGCGGGAGGATAGCTTGAGGCCAGGAGTTTGAGACCAGCCTGAATAACATAGAGAGACCCTGTCTGTACAAAAAATACGAAACATAAGTTAATGACAAGCTAATTCCATGGGAGGTTTTCAGGCAGGAGGATTGCTTGAGTCCAGCCTGGGCAAAATAGAAAGACCTGGTATTTAAAAAAAAAAAAAAATAGGTTTTTGGGGGACTGGGTTTGAACCCGCCACCTCAGGTATATGGGGCTGGTGTCCTACTCCTTTGAGCCACAGGCGCCGCCTCCCCCCTAAAAAACAAAAAGTATTTAAAAAAAAGAGAAAAGATGGTCTCAAGTAAAGTATAAAATGAGTGTATATGGAAAGCATACCAAACCTTTCTTTCCTCTCCGCATGGGAAATAAACACAGAAAGATCTGACAAGGATTTTTAGCTAAAAGCAGCAGCTAATGCTTTGATGGATGCATACAAGCCCTTTCTAACATTACCAAGTGATGAAAAAACACAAAAATAAAACGTTCAAGTGAGAACTTCAAAGAATACTTCTGTTTTGTGAGCATTTATTAACTAAAAAAAGAGTCAACAGTCAAATTGAAACGACCTATAGGGCTCAAAACAGCTACTTTTTAAGTTGCAAAATCAATACATAATGGGAAAATCCAATGATGTTTAAAAACATAAGATTGATTCTTTTCATCGAATTCTTCTACTTGCATTTGCAAAGAGAATGACGCACCTGTTTCAGAGATTCTTTAGCCTGTAAAGGGAAAAACAAAAAGCACGTGATCAGAGAGAATGAGAAACATCAGCATTACTACTTGAGAGGAATTCTATGCATTTATGATATCCTTAGTGCAATAATATATTTAAACTACTAGTGGCAAGGCCAGGTGTGGTGGTTCATGCCTATAACCACCTTTGGGAAGACAAGGCAGGAGGACTACATGAGTCTAAGAGTTCATGGCTGCAACCACTTATAATTGCACTCCAGCCTAGGGCAGCAGAGCCACACCTTGTCTTGAAATAAAAATAAAAATAAAAAATAACAAAAACACTGTTAGTGGCAAATGCCTAAAAAAAGATGAGTTTAAGATTTCTAACTCCTCTTTATTCTTTTTAAAAAATATTAGTTTATTATCCCTTAATGGTTTTTCTAGGTTGCATCCTTAAAGAAACATTCTTAAAAATAATACTTTACAAGGTGTTATATTTAAATTTTAAATGCACTGTCCTATAAACTCACAGAAAGAACATTCTTTATTTAACCTTCTCAGATTGGATCATTCAAATGTAAGAAAAGCCATAAAATTAAAGCATTATTGTATGTTTTCTATAGAACGATTATATAAAATATTTTTCTAAAAAGGCTTTTCAATTTTTGGATCATAGTATTCTAGTAATTTTTTTTTAATTTTGTGGGTGATCAGTTTAGAAAGTATAGCTAACAAAAGATATTTTTTACCAGAATTTTTTATTATAAAATTACTATGAAAAATTTAAAAATCCATGTATGCACTGAGAAGTCACCATCTGAACAAAGTTAATTAGTAAATTGGGAGACCAGAGATAAATGCTGCCTAACAAACAAATTGTGATAAAGTACGTTAAAGTATTGATAGGCTCCTAAGTCAAATTTTAGAGTTCGAACCATGGTTCTCCCTCACTTTCTAGCAGTATTTACCTTAGTGACCCTGTTTCCTTATCTGAAAGAAAGGAAAAAGGGAAGGAGGAATGCCATAATGATTCTTCTATCTTTAAGGGAAAGAAACTTATACATCCCTTTACAGTTTTAAATTCCTTACCACTATGTTCATCTTCTTCAAATTTTATTATTTGCTTAGAAATAGATTTTTAGTGAAAACTTTTTATTTTACTATGTCAGAGTTATTTAAGACATCTTCAGATATATTTAAAGCTATCCCCATGAAGAATACAGAAAACAAGAATAAAACTATAGGATATGAAATTAGTATCAGACATGTCAACTATTTCACCAGTCTCACAAGACACAGAAATTTAGCTAGGGCTAAGATTTAACCTGTGAGGATGAGCCACCAGTTGTATTTCCCTGCCACTCAGTTCTAACTCCCAAACAAAACCAGCTAGCTCGGGGGAAAAGGAAAAAAGAGATTTGAGGCAAAACTAAGATACCTTAGTAAGGTTTTCTTTTAATTTGTTATATTGTTCCACATCAAAATGCTGTTGCTTTGATCTCTTATGGAAGAACTGAAGAATCTGCCTCCTCTTAGCTGCTGAGTAACTATAATCCTTTGGAGGAAAAAAAAAAGGAAAAAAAGAAAAGCATGTAAATTTTGAGTGAACATAATCCCTCTGCAGGAAAAATACTTGCTTTAGCAACATCAAAGCAAAAACAGGCAGATGAATTAATAAAGTATTTGCAGTGGCCATCAGAGCAAGCATAAGCCAACATAAGTTAAATAGTCTCATTTGAGATTTGTTGCTCCTTTCAAAAGCAAGGAGGCTGGGAAGATAAATTATACACATTGGGAAAAAAGGGGGGAAAGGAAAAGGGAGATTTGGGGCAAAACAACCATGAGAAAAGGCTTAAGTTATGGGGTGTTTTGCAATACAGTTTCAGTTTTCTTTATAAATGAAGGCACATAGAACATAAATTTGACTTTTATCCTAATGGAGGAATTTGTGGGTTATACTAATAATTTCTTTATAGAGGCTACATATCGTTCCTCTGTGTTGTATGTTAAGTCTCCACCCAGCCTTGTGAAGAATAATAAAAAATTTACCAGCTTATAAAAACCCAGATGGTGGTAACTCAGTAAATTAAAAGGCTTTATTGCACATTGCATGCCTTGGTTAAAGAATTCTTTGCAAAGATGTTTTAAATTCTCATTTTCCAACAATTGACTCACCTGTCGAGTGACTAAAAAGTAGGCAAAAAAGGCCATGGAATTTGCGAATGTGATGAAGTATGTAACAGGTTCCATGATATCCCAGGAGTACACCCACCAAGTGAACCAGGCCAATGCCCCACCCTGAACGGACAGCAGTGCTAATCCAGCCCACAGGAGTCCGTTAGTTTTGATTTCTGAGCGAGCTTCGATTCTAGCTTTCACCTGAGGGGGAATGAAAAACTGTAAATTCAGTTTACAAGGACACCAACTTCAAGGGGAAAAAAACAAGAAGAAAAGGAACATATGAACAAGTGTGCATTACTTCAAAGAGGTCTGATATCTGTCAATAACAATTTATAAAACAGATATTAATGAGTAATTACTTATTTCCAAATCATCTCATTAATAAATCTTTTTAAAATTATAAAGATACCAACTGCCTATGGGGGGGGGCGAAGTAAGTAGTATAAAAAGGTATACAATGAGGCTGGGCTTGCTGGCTCCCACCTATACTCCTGGCACTCTGGAAGGCTGAGGCAGGAGGATCACTTGAACTCAGGAGTTTGAGACCAGCCTGAGCAAGAATGAGACCCCTGTCTCTACTAAAAACAGAAAATGAACCAGGAATTGTGACAGGTACTTAGGAGGATGAGACCAAGAGGATTGCTTGACCCCGGGAGTTTGGGGTTGCTGTGAGCTATGACACTCACAACACTCTAGCATGGGGCAACATTGAGACTCTGTTTCAAAAAAAAAAAAAAAAGTATACAATGAAAATGTCAGAAGCCACCCTCTGAAATCTAACTAAAATTAGAGGCCTGTTTTTTTGAGCCAACAATTCCACTTCTAGGAATTCATCCTACAAGTACACTTCCACACACTATTCATTACAGATTCATTCTTAATAGCAAAAGACCAAAATAATCCATCAAGATATTATAGATATCCTGCCCCTCAAGAAATTATGTAACTGCAATGAGGAAGCTCTCTGTAGCCATATAGAGAGGTTTCTATGATATACTGTTAGTGAAAAAAGATAAGAACAATACATGCTGGCTCAGCACCTGTGGCTCAAGTGGCTAAAGCACCAGGCACATACACCTAAGGTGGCGGGTTTGAATCCAGCCTGGGCCCGCCAAACAACAATGGATGGCTGCAACCAAAAAAATAGCCAGGTGTTGTGGCAGGTGCCTTTGGTCCCAGCTACTTGGGAGGTGGAGGCAAGAGACTCGCTTGAGCCCAGGAGTTGGAGGTTGCTGTGAATTGTGATGCCACAGCAGTCTACCCAGGGGGTCAGCTTGAGGCTCTGTCGCAAAAAAAAAAAAAAAAGAACAGTACATGCATAATAGTGTGCTTCCTTTTCTAAGAAACTGAACAAAATATATATACAAAATACAGAATATATTTGTATTTGTACACAGATAAAGAAAGTCTGAAATGATTTAGAGGTATGGGAGATACAGTAACTTGGAGGAAAGGTTGGCAGGAAAACTTTTTACATTTTAAAATCTGAATCCAATATGTGGAAATTTTTTGAAGTATAGAAAAAATTAAAATGGTAAACAATCTAAAAACAAAACCAAAAAGTCCCTCTGTCATCCTCCAAATACCCTCAGAGGTAATCACTATTAAAACTTTCTATTCATTTTCAAAGAATGTTTGAAAGACATAAACCTTCTGTCACTAATGGAATTATCAGATTAAAGAATGGATTTCTTCCCTTAAAACAAACAGATACACCCAGCCCCACCCAAGTTATTTGTTTCTATACCGTTGCTTAACTTTAGGTGTTAAAAAGCCACTACCAACCATTCTGTTAAACACAGCAGGGTCCCTGGACATATTCTCTAGAAAAGAAACTGAGGTAGAACTCCAGGTGTTGAATCCCACCTAGTTCTAAAGTTACTTACAGACACATTATAACTGATTCATGGAGAAGATGCATAACACAGAATTTAAGATGGCAGCTCTGGAGTCAGACCAGAAACTGAGTTCAAGTTCAGGGTATCTACCATATATTAGCTATAGATTTTTGTTGTTCAGTTTACTTATATAAAAAAATGAGACAATAATTGTACTGAACTCACAGATTACATAGTTTTTTTTGAGGATTAAAGGAGGAAATAAACATATAAAACATTCAGAAAAATGTTCATGTGAGGAGAACTCAATAAATACTAGTCATTATTTTCAAATAGACTCAACTATGATGCTTCCTAACCTGTTCAAGGGGCTGCAACTGTCCCTTCAGGTCATCAATTTTCTTCAGTAAATCCTGCTCTCTCCTTTTCTGAGACTCTTCTAAATGCAAGACTGTAAACAGACTATGAACCAAGGATTTCACATTTTCCATTTCAACAGCATGTTCGTTAGTGGAGTTTTCTGAGAAAAGACACAAAGGAAACATAAGGTCACACATTGTTTTTTACAGGGAAGGATGTAAATTCAGGGAAGCAAATCTGGGTTCCCCAAGCCTGGCCACCGTGCACTCCCGACCCATAGGGAAGCATTTGGAATTGGCCTTCATTCCTATTTCAGATAACTCCATTAGGTTTGCTCATATAAAGACAATCTGTAATGATGACTTACCAGGTAGCAGGTTTAAAATTCATTATTTTTTGTTTTGTTTTTCTTCTTCTATAATGTGACTTTTACTGTTTCTTTGACAATATGCATAGAGAAAAAAGAAGACTATACATCTACTAGAATGCAGGTGAAAGCCTGACCTTAGCTTGTAACATATTAGTTTATGGATTCCCTTTTATATGTTCAACCTAAGATCCCTCTCCTTACCCCCATTTTTTTTCCAAAAATTATTTTAGAATCCACAGAGGAAGGAAGCTAGTACAAAACAACTGCATAACATACAATTGAAAAGCAGTTCAAATGTATGAGGGAAAGTCATAGTAAACAACAAAAGTGTAAATTTAAAAAGCAGTTTATCCACACATTTGTTTTAGAAAAAAAAAAGTAGGTAGAGGTTGTGTAGGTGATCAGAATATGCCACCAAAAATATGCCAATCTGGCATAAGGATTATTTTGAGCTGAAAACAACTGAGAAGAAGCAGATAAAAAAGTAGGATGCAAATTTACAAAGGCCTCCCCCACCAGAAACAAAAAAGCTTGATCACCAGCCCCCTGTCAGCCTGGAAAAAGGGAGGAGCCCTATTTCTCCTTCACCTTAAGCTCCAAAGAAGGTAGCAAGAGGAGTCCCCAGTAGGGAGCTGGAGTCCCTATAAAACCTTTCTGTCAGGGGTCTGATGGGTCTTTCATTCCAACCATCTGCCTTTCCCCTGCTGAATGCAATAAAACTCTGACACCAGCAACTGTTGTTCTTTGAAAATGGGTTTTCTGACCACAAGGCTGATATATCCTGGGTAGTATGGTCTTTATTTGTTGCTTCTGTTTTTCTTGTTTTATTAATAAAAAAAATCTTGTGCATTTACTTCCATTATTATCACAATTCAGGAAATAAATTATTCAATCCAAAAAAAAAATGGAGATGACACCAGAATACATAACAAACTTCACTTGCTTTTATCTACCATCAACTAGCTTATTGCCTTCCCACAAATTTAGAGATTAAAGGTCTTTTTCCCTTGTCTTGTCACTTCTCCAGAAATGTATTGTTCTGGGTTGAAGATGCTCTATCAGCCAGAGTTCTAGGTCACCTCTTTGAGAATTACTCCTTCCCTGGATATCTTCCATGATATAAAATATAGACTGTTTGTTTTTCTCTTGTTAATCTGTCTTTTGTTACAGGGGTCCATCCCAGCTAAGAACTAAGGGTAGAGGGAAAATTATTTTTTCAATCTCTAGAGGAGTTAAAATTTCAAACTTTTCAACACAAGTTTTTTGATTATGGATTTCTCTCATCCTTCCTCCTCAGTGGGTTTGTAAATCCACATGAAATTAAGCTGTTGTGATAACCTTTCTGAGAGTTATAGCTGCTCACCATCATCTTAAGAGAACCTTGGGGAGGAGGATGAGGTGAGAGGAAGAGAAGAATGAACCTTCCTACCAGGCAGCAAGCAAACAGTAACTGCAAGGACAGCGATGCATGATCCCAGAGTATCAGCCTAGTGATTTTCCAGTTCGTGCCAGTAGTCCTGAAGTTATTTTTATTACATCCTCATCCCATTCGTTAAGACTCTGTTGTGGTCTTTAAGGCTAAGGCTGCTATGGAGGGGTGAAAAACTACAAGTTCACTTTTAGACTTTGGCTTTTCAGATCTGTAGAATTTCAGTCAGAGTTCTTTTGTGACCATGAAAAATGTATTGAAATTTAAAAGATCTATATACAGAAGAAAGGCATACATGGGGAACCACCCAAGATACTAAAGCAGTAAGGATAAATTTATTAATAACTATTGCAGGTGGTTAGGGACCTGGCCATATGCACCAGGGCTGGTGGGTTCAAGGTTCAAACCTGGCCCAGGTCTGCTAAACAAACAAACAAACAAAAAATAGCCAGGCATTGTGGTGGGCACCTGTAGTCCCAGCTACTAGGGAGGCTGAGGCAAGAGGATCACTTAAGCCCAAGAGTTTGAGGTTGCTATGAGCTATGAAGCCACAGTACTCTACAGAGGGTGACAAAGTGAGATTCCATCTCAATAAAAAAACAAACAAACGAAAAAAAACTATTGCATAGGGAAGAGGTGCAATGGTTTGTGCAGAAGTGACTGGGTGTTTTAAAGGTAAAATGAGGGAAGTGGGAGGGAGAACAGAACTTAAACAGAGTTGGGGAAATGAAAAATTTACAAAAAATGGGAAGCAATTGGTTACTGTGATCCGCCCACCTGGGTTTGTGAATTGGCCTTTATCTAGAGGAGGAATATCCTATGACATGATGCAGAAACACAAGTCAAAGCAGGGTACCCAATGGCTGGGAGTGAGAGTTAAGTCCTCTTCCATTTTCCAAAGAGAGACTTTCAAGTCCTTGAGAAGACAAGTCTGGATGATAGAAGATTTACACCTCAAAGGGTTGAGAAAGTCTATATCAATAATGGCATGCTTTCTAAAGTAACTGCTTGTCCTAGTCTGTTTTGTGCTGCTGGAACAAAACACCACAGACTGAGTATTTCTGAGAAGAGAAATTTACTTCCTATAATTCTTGAGGTGGGAAGTCCAATATCAAGGAGCTGGCATATGGTGAGGGCCTTCTTACTATATCATAATATGATGGGAGGCATCACACAGACAAGAGAGAGAAAGAAAAGACCACACCTGTCTTTTTGTAAGGAACCCACTCCCACAACAATAAACACATTCCTACAATATGGCATTAATCCATTCATGAGGTCTTCATGACCTAAACATCTCTAAGAAGTCCCACCTTCCAGTAGCTCTGCATTGGGCATCAAGTTTCCAAAATATGAGCATTCTGTCCCTTGCCCCCCAAATTCATGCCCATCTCACATGCAAAGTACATTCACTCCATCCTAGTAACCCCAGAAGTTCTAACTTGAATTTTTGAGTTGATGTTAGCACAAGCCCTCAGTCTCATCTAAATCTAAACCTCCTCTCCAGCTGTAAGCCTGTGAAATCAAACAAGTTATTTACTTCAATGGTCGGACAGGCATTAGGATAGACATTTCCATTGCTAAAAGGAGAAAAAATAGGCAAGAAAAAAGGATAATTGGTCCCAAATAGGTCCAAAACCCAACAGGGTAAACAAATCTTAAATCCTAACACTCAGAATACTATGTCTCCATGTGCCAACTTCTGGACAAACTGGGGCCTGGGTTGGGTCCTCAAGGAGCTCCACCCATTAAAATCTCATACCTGAAGCTCTCCCAGGCTGGAGGTATTACACACTGGTAGGTCCACAGTTCTGGGGTTGAAGACTTTTCAAAATCTTTACACTGTTTGACTTTTGATTGTAAATTCTACCTTTAAATCATTTCTCTCCTTTTATTTTACTGTATGAAGTTAAAAGAAGCCATGAAGCTTCTTTAATATTTTGCTCAGAAATTTCTTCCACTGGCTATCACAGTTCATTACTCATAAATTCTGCTTTCCATAAAGCCTTTGGGAATGAACACAATTCAGTCAAGTTCTTTGAAACTTAATTTTATTCTAGTTTCCAATATGATATATTCCTTATTTCTGTCTGAGATCTCATCAGAATGGCCTTAACCCCTTATATTTCTACCAACATTCTGATAACCACCTCTTAAATAAATCTCTAAGAAGTTTCAGACTTTTCCTAAAGCTATTTTCTTCTGAACTCTCACCAGAATCATCCTCAATGCTCTGTTCATGGCAATACAGACTTTCTGTAGCATGTTCCTCCAAACTGTCCCAGGTGTTACCACTACCCAATTCTAAAATTGCTCCCACATTTTCAGATATTTCTTATAGCAATAAATATCTAGAAGATATAAAATTATCTTTTAAAAGACAAAATTGGTACCCTACTCATGGTACCATTTTTTTGTGTTAGCCTGTTTTCTGCTGCCATAACAGAATATCACAGACTTTATACTTTATTGAAAACATCACAGTAATTATAAAAAAAGGTAATTTATTTCCTCACAGTTCTGTAGACTGGGAAGTTCAAGCTCAAGGTACCAACGTCTGGTGAGGAACCTCTTCCTGGATCATACCAGGGCAGAAGGGGAAAGAGAGCAAGAGGGGAAGGTGGAAAAAAAGAGAGAAGGAAAACGCTTGTGCATGTGTGCACAAGCTAGAAAGTGCACACAAGGGGCCAAGCTCAACCTTTCATAAGGAAACTATTCCCATGATGATGAACACCTCCCACAATGACAGTGATAATCTATTCATGAGAGCAGTGCCCCCATGAACCAAATACCTCCTATGACATACCCCTATACTACTGCACTAAGGATCAAGTTTCCAATACACAAATTTTGGGGACACAGCACTGCTCTAAAGAGGAGGTACAGGGACTTGTTGGCCTATCACCAGGTTTTGACTGGAAGAAAAATCAAATCCTTCAGGCAATATTGAGCTTCCTCAGAAAGGCATTTTAAGGGAACTGGAGTTATCCGAGGTATGTAGACTTGAGCTATTATAGAAATTATGCAAATGTTTGTTCAAGTCTCTTAATGTGTGTCTGAGGAGGGTGGGTGAGGGTGTGGACAAAATCATCTGTAGTCTATAATTATAGCTTACTGGGAGTAGACACCTCTGCAGCCAATACTAGCCTAAATATTTAAACTGTACTGGTGAATTGCTGAAGGCTTGGCATGGCCTAGCTGGAGAAGGCATGGCCTAGCTGGAGAAAAACTCCCATACTTGCATGAGTTTTTTCCACCTGGACCTCATCATGTTCTCACAGCAAAAACCAGTGATCAGAGAAAAATGCTCCCGTGCTTTTAGCAGGGGCAGAAAAAAAGTAACTATTTTGAAATAGGTCTGAACATATGCTCTCTATAACCTGGGAACTACTTTATCAGGGTCCTTTCTTACCTAGAAGAAGGGCAATTAGCTCACTATAGCCCTCTTTAGCCAAAAAAGGTAGCTAAAAAATGGTTTTAAAGGTTATAACCTAAGGATGCTGACCTAACAAAAAACTATACATTTAATTATAAGATTATAGAATGCTTCTGTATCTTCTACTTACTACATCAGCAGGGCTCTAGTTCTATGCAAGATATAGATTCTATTTAAGAAAGAATTTCTAGAGAAATCCCCCAATAGTAGGAGAGATAAAAAACAAGTACATTAGAGGAAATTGAAGCTTCTCATATCTGATAGGTATAGCAAACATTAAACAGCCTAACTCCTAGCCACATAAACTAAAACCTCACACTAAAGACCTATTTACTTTAATTTTTATCACTTATACATTATGTCTGGCTTTTAGCAAAAAATATAAGCTAAAATGCAAGGAAAAAGAAACACACAGCACAGTTTAAAGAGACAAAACAAACATTAGAACAAGATCCTAACATGAGAGAGACTTTGGACTTAATCATAATTAAAACGATTATGATTAATATAGCAAAAGCTTTAATGAAAAAAGTGGAAAACATGCAAGAACACATAAGTAATATAAACCAAGAGATGGAAACTCCGGGAAAGAACCTAGAGAAATTGCCAGAAATAAAAACCACTGTAACAGAAATGAAGAATTCCTCTAATGAACTCATTAGTAGACTAGTCAGTAAGGAGGAAAGAATAAGTGAGCTTCAATAGCAATTTCTGAAACTGAAAATAATCAAAAAGAAAAGGAATGAAAAAGCCTAATAAAATATCTAAGAGCTGTGGGACACTTACTAAGTGTAACATATGCATAACTGGAAGAAGAGAGAAAACAACAGAAGCAATATTTAAAGAAATTGGCCTTGACTTCACCACAATGCAATATATCAAAGTAACAAAACTGCACTTGTACCTCATGAATACAAATTTTAAAGAATGGACAGATTTATCAGGCAGAAAATCAGACGTATCTAAATTAAACCCAATAGCACCATCAACCAATTAAATATAAGTGATATCTATAGACTGTTCTATCCAACAACAGAAGACATAACATGGAACATATCACCAAGCTAGATCATTTTATACACTTCAAAAAACATTAAAGAGGCTTGGCGCCTGTAGCTCAGCAGCTAGGGTGCTGGGCACATACACTGGAGCTGGCAAGTTCAAACCCAGCCCAGGCTTGCCAAACAATGAGGACAACTACAATGCCGGGCATTGTGGCAAGTGCCCATAGTCCCAGCTACTTGGGCGGCTGAGGCAAGAGAATCACTTAAGCATATCACTTAAGCTGTGAACTGTGATGCCATAGTACTCTATCAAGTGACACAGTGAGGCTGTCTCAAAATTAAAAAAAAAAAATAAAAGAATAAAAAATCAAGCAATGTATGCTCTTACATCACAATGGAATTAAACTAAATAAGCCAAAGATAGCTGGAAAATCCCAAAATACTTGGAGATTAAACAATACACTTCCAAATAATGCACAGGTCAAATAAGATATCACAAGAGAAATTTTTAAAACATTATTTTGAAAAAATGAAAATACAACTTATCAAAATTTGTGGGAGACAATTAAAGTCATGCTTAGAGGTGAATTTATAGCACTGAATACATAAAGGAGAAAACAAAAAACATCTAAAATTAAAAATCTAAACTTTTACCTTAAGAAATTAGAGAAAGAAGAGCAAATAAAAGCCAAAGTTATCAGTAGAAAAGAAATGATAAAAATTAGAACAAAAAATAATGTAATTGATAAAAAAGAAACAGGGGGTGGTGGCTGTGGCTCAAGGGAGGAGGGCGCCAGCCCCATTTACCCGAGGTGGCAGGTTCAAACCTGGCCCCTGCCAAAAATTGCAAAAAAAAAAAAAAGAGAGAAAGAAATAGAAAAAAAATCTCAGTGAAGCCAAAAAAGAGAGATGACACAAATTACTATTGTTGGAAATGAAAGAGGGGAGGGATATTACTACAGATCCCATGGACATTAAAAGGAAAACAAAGAAATACTACGAACAACTGTATGCCACAAATTCAAACACTTAGAAAAATCAATTCCTTCAAGAATAATCAGCCAAAGAAGAAACAGACAACTGAAGAGGCCTATATCTATTAACAAAGTTGAATCTTCCAAAAGAGAAAGTACCAGGCCCATATAGTTTCCTCAGTAAATTCTACCAAACATTTAGGTTAGAAATTATATCAGTTCTCTACAATCACTTTTAGAAGACAGAAGCAGAGAGAATACCTCCTAACTCATTCTATGAGGCCAGCATTACCCTAATACTAAACTCTGACAAAGACATTATTAGAAAACTATAGACCGATGTTTATCAACCTTTATCTCATAATACATTTAAACCTACAGTTCAAGTTCCATGGCACAGTAAATTATGCTGATCAAAAAAATAAAAAAGTTAAAAAAAAAAAAGAATATACATACTGTGCTTTGAAATTCTTTTGAAGATAATTTAATGAATGGTCTTTAAAATTTTTCATGGCACAACTGTTGAAAATCACTGCTATAGACCAATATGTCTCATAAATATAGATGCAAAAATCCTCAACAAAATACTAGCAAATCAAATCCAGCAATACATAAAAAAATAATATACCACAACTAAGTGGAAGTTATACTAAGCATGCAAGGCAAGGCTGGTTCAATATTTAAAAATGAATTAATGAAGTCCATCACATCAACAGTGTAAAGAAGAAAAAAAATCACGAGTATATCTTTTTTTTTTTTTTTTGACTGGGCCTGGGTTTGAACCTGCCACCTCAGGCATATGGGGTTGGCACCTTACTCCTTTGAGCCACAGGCACCGCCCCTTAGAGTATATCAACAGATGCACAGAAACCACTTGACAAAAATCTAAAACCCATTCACGATGAAGACTCACTAAACCTGGAGAAGATGGATGGGGACTTCCTCAACTTGTGAAAGACAAAGTCAAGAGAGTGAGAAAAAAAGCCAAAGCATAGGAGAAAAGATTTGCAAAAGACATATCTGATAGAATAATGTTATCTAAAACACACCAAAACCATTAAAACTCAAAAGAAAACAAATAACCTGATCTAACAATGGGCAAAAGATCTGAAAACACATCTCACCAGAGAAGACACAGATGGCAAATACCCATATGAGAAGATGCTCAATATCATATGTCATTAGAAAATTGCAAATTAATGGCCAAGCATAATAGCTCATGCCTATAATTGTAGCACCCTTGGAGCCTGAGGCAAGAGGACACCTTGAACTCATAAGTTTGAGACCAACATGAGCAAGGGAGAGACCCTGTCTCTACTAAAAACAGAAAAAATGGGTGGAACCTATGGCTCAGTGAGTAGGGTGCTGGCCCTGATACAGGGCAAGTGGTATCCCAGCCAGCTTGTGGAGCTGAGGAGCATGGACCAGCTGCCTCCACCTTGGCAGTGTTGGTGCGGTAGCAGCAAGCAGCAGAACCAGCAGGGTGGAGGGTGGGCGGAGGGTCACCATTTCCTAGGCCTGGGAATAAAAGGAATTGTAGCCATTCATTTGCAACCCAGACATGTTCCAGACATGTTCCAGACATTTCCCAGACAGATGTCCCAGACCCACTAAATCTAACTACCTGCTCCTGCTAAATGTGACTACCAAGGGCCAGACATGCCCCACTACAATGTTCCAGACAGGCTAAATGTAACTACCTATCCCCACTAAATGTAACTATCAAGGGCCCCATGCCACTATATATACCCCTAGAAAAAGAGCCTACAGACAGGGAGAGAGAGCACTTTTCTCTCCTAACTCCAGTTTTCTCTCTCTGCCAGGAGCTCTGGCACTTCTGTATTCTTTCCTGTAAATAAATCCTGTCTTACCACTGATCTGTGGTCCGTGAATTCATTCTTCGAATCACTGAGACCAAGAACCTACTGAAGAGCAAAATTCCGGTATCATATTTGAAGGCTCGTCCAGGATTGAAGATCTGTGGTAAACATTGGGACCACTTACCTCTATTCTGCTTTTCTCTCGAGTTATAATAATGGAGACTAATAATTTTGATATCCATCAGCCAGGAAATAGTATGGCTGCTGACCTCCAGGTCACAGGCAAGAAGCTGTTGGGGAACAAACTTTCTAATTCCCCTTGGCTCCAGAAAGGAGGGAAGGGAATGTTAGAAGACTTTTGAAACTGTTCTGTATTTACTCCTTTTCTCTGGTTAAGAGCCAAGCAAAGAGGTAGCACCCAGAGGCCCTGGGGTACCCAGCAATGGTTCTGACCCCAGGACACAGGAGGGCCTTCTGAAAATCATTCTCTCCCAGCTTTTACAATCTTCTCTTCTCTTCCATGGTCCCAAACTTTTCCTATTTATCTCTATAGACCAACCTCTTCTGCTTCTCTCTCTCTCTCCTTATAGTTTGCATGCTTTGTCTGAATGTTGGTAAAGGATTGCTTTATGTACTAGTTAAGTTTATACGGGCTCATTCTGGTATTTTTCGGATGGTTTAAGAGTGCCTCAAATGTTGTAGGTGTGTTGTAAGGTTCTTTTTATTGCCTTTCATTGCAAAATTAAATTCAATTGGCATTTTCATGTGTCTGAGAAAAAACAGCTAAACCATGTTAACTGCAAGTCAGCTTCAAACAAAGGGCAAAAAGGACTCCCCTACGTGGCTTCTCTGGGCAACTAGAGGCCTGTGAAGAGAAGCAACTCCCCAAGGCAAGAACGGCCCTAAACCCTTAGCTACACTTTAGTCTCTTTAAAATGAAGAAAGGTAATGAAAATGACCCTGGGTATTTGATTTCTTCAGGTTTATTGGTGTGTGTAAATGGAAACGTTTAAAATACTTCCAGGTTTCTTTAAGACTTCAACTAATTGTAATTGTGATCCAAAAGTTTCAAAGTGTTTCTCAATTCTGATTTGTCATTAAGTAATTATCAATGCCTGGCTAACTTTTGGAAAAGAAAAGGGATGTTGGAAAACAAGCATTTAAGACCTGCTATTTTCCTTTGTTACTGGGAATTTAGAAGATGCTTATAAAGATTATATAGAGTTAAATGTGCAAGCACTACACAGCCATTTTCTCCAGAATGGGGTTCATCCCCACTTTGATTTCTACTCTGAAGCTGGAGGGGAGGAAAGGGGCAGAAAGGGGCAGAATATGCATAAGGTGGGACCAGGCTCCCTGATACCTGATTTCTTGGGCTGTGCTGCTGGCACATTATAAGCACAGGAGGGCCAGCGGGTACTAAGCACTACACTGGTAAGAGTGGCTAATTCCAGACAAGCACAGGGGCTGAGGAGGCCACTCTCTTCAGGGCTTTTCCCCTAAGCATTGAAAGGATGCTTCCTTTTGTTTGGTGGAAGGCTTCTTGGGTGGGTCAGAGGACACTTTGATAACCCAGGGATATGGAGTGGGATTGATTAAGACTCTGGACGTTTGTTCTTTCCCACAAATGGGTAACATTCTCTTGCCAAGAAAACTGTCATCAGGTGGGACCAGGCTCCTGGATACCTGACTTTTTGGTCTGTGCTGCTGGCACATTCCACTGGGCTGTATTCTAAAGCACTGGGACATGTTTGATCCCCAGATGCTGAAAAAAATAAGTATGGTTTTCTCCTGCACCTAGGCCTGGCCTCAGTATCAACTCTCCACTGGTGAATAGTGGCCCCCGGAGGGTACTCTTAATTATGACACCATTTTTCAGTTACACACTTTTTGTAAAGAAGAAAAGTGCCCCTCCATAGGGCATGAAGCGCCCTATGTGCAAGTTTTCTTTTTTCTCCGGGACAACCCCTAACTGTGTAAGACCTGTCAGATAGATTCAACTCTCCTGGCTGTAGTCCCCAAATGGTCAGGGATTCCTGAGGGAGATGCTGTTACAACCTAGTTCAAACCCAACATCTACTTCTCCTGCACCTTCCTCCATGTGTTCAGAAAACCCCAGGAGGGAGGCTGTCCCAAGAGTTTTTTCTGGTCCTACTGGGACTCCCAGAAGGCAACCATATCCTTTGTGTCCCTTGGTTGAGACTGCAGATGGTGGAAGCGGAAGTGCACGAGTATACACTCCATTTTCTCTGGCAGATTTGAAGCAAATTAAGGTTGATTTAGGAAAATCTTCTGATGACCCTGATAAGTACCAAGATGTTCTCCAAGGGTTAGGACAAAGTTTTGACCTTTCTTGGAGACATGTAATGTTACTACTAGATCAAACTTTAAATTTTAATGAAAAAAATGAAGGCTTAGATGAAGCGAGAAAATGGGGTGATTTGTGGTTCATGTCCAATACTGATGGCAGTATGTCTCCTGAGAAAAGCAACAGATACCCCCAGGAAGATAGGCAGTTCCCTTTGAGGATCCCGAATAGGACCCTGAGATACAAGGTAACTGGTGGTGTAAACATTTTCTAACATGTATCCTGGAAGGTTTGTGTTGATCCAAGAAAAAGTCTATGAATTATTCTAAGTTATCCACTATTAACCAAGAGCAAAATGAGAGTCCCTTAGCCTTTCTTGAGTGGCTTAGGGAGGTGATGAGAAAACATACTCATTTAACACCCGACTCTTTAGAGGGCCAAATTATTTTCAAATTCATCACTCAGGTGGCCCCAGACATTCAAAGAAAACTCCAGAAATTGGCTCTAGGCCCAGATCATAACCTAGAGAATCTTCTTAAAATGGCCACTGTGGTCTTTCATAACCGAGATCAGGAGGAAAAGGAGGAAAGAGAGAAAAGGGATATGAAAAGAATAACAGCTTTAGTAATGGCACTCAGACAAATGAGCACCTTTCAGGGGCAGAGGGAAGCCAGAGGAGCTAAGAACAAGTGCTGCCAATGTGGTCAGGCTGGCCACTTCAGAAGAAACTATCCCCAGCAGCACCACTGGCTGGGCAAGCCATCTGGCCCCTGTCTAGAATGCAAGGGTTACCACTGGAGGGTGGCCTTTCCTCAGAGGCGAAGGCCTCTAGGAACAGTGATTCCATCAGCACCCAAACTAGACTGAGGGTTCCTGGGGCAGATTCTCATGGATGCAGCTTGTGTCATCACCCCTCAAGAGCCCTGGGTTTGCCTTATAGTGGAGGGCCAGGAGATAGTCTTGCTCCCCTTTTGGGGAGGGACATACTAACTAAAGCAGGAACAACCATTTATATGAATATGGAACAGGAACCTATATTATGCCTTCCCTTATCAGAGACAGAAATTAGCCCAGAAGTGTGGGCTCCTGAGAGACAGGTGGGAAGAGCAAGATATGCTCAACCAGACCAAACAGGTTGTTACAAGACATTCATGCTCCATAAGAAGTAGCAGCTATTCATTGTAAGGGACACAATAAGACCTTAAATGAGATTTCTGAAGGTAACCAACTTGCTGATAAAGAGGCTAAAATAACGGCACAGAAAGGAATAATTCCCCTTGCAGCACCCCTTATTTGGGAGGGATCATTTGAGAATCATGCACCTCAATATACCCAAAAAGAAAAGGAACGGGCTTTATCCAGAGACTATTCACTACTACCATCAGGCTGGCTACAAAATAGAAGTGGACTTTTGCTGTTACCTGCTGCAAGCCAATAGAAAATACTTAAAACTTTACATCAGTCTTTTCATTTTGGCACTGAAAGTACCTATCAAATGGCTAAAACTCTCTCTAATGGAAAAAACTTATTTAAAACCATAAAACAGATCACAAAGACTTGTGAGGTATGTCAAAGAAACAATCCTTTAAATCACTATCTAGCTCCCCCAGGTATACAGGGACAAGGTAAATATCCAGGTGAAGATTGGCAAATAGATTTCACTCACCTCCCTAAAGTACATGGCATACAATATTTGCTGGTATTTGTGGATACTTTTACTAATTGGGGTGAAGCATTCCCTTGTAGAACAGAAAAGGCCCAGGAGGTTGTAAAGGCTTTAGTACATGAGATTATCCCCAGGTTTGGACTCCCTCAGAGTTTGCAAAGTGATAATGGGCCAGCCTTCAAGGCAGCTGTTACACAGGGAATATCTAAAGCCCTAGGCATAAAATATCATCTACACTGCTCTACGAGGCCCCAATCCTCTGGGAAAGTAGAAAAAACAAATGATAAAAATCAAAGGACAGTTAAGAAAGCTAACTCAAGAGACTCATCTCCCTTAAACTAAAATTACTTTCCACTGTCATCCTTAGAATAAGAAATTTACCTCAGAAACTCGGCTGTAGCCCATTCGAACTATTCTATGGAAGACCCTCTTTAACTAACGATTTATTATTAGATCAAGAAACTAGGCTCGGCGCCTGTGGCTCAATCGGCTAAGGCGCCAGCCACGTACACCTAAGGTGGCGGGTTCGAATCCCCAGCCCGGGCCCGCCAAACAACAATGATGGCTGCAACCAAAAAATGGCCAGGCGTTGTGGCCGGCACCTG
>CAUYQV010142724.1:0-34151 GCA_963574575.1 Galagoides demidoff
TCACAGCAACCTCAAACACTTGGGCTTAAGCAATTCTCTTGACTCAGTCTCCCAAGTAGCTGGGACTACAGGCATCTGCCACAGTGCTGGCTATTTCCTGTTGCAGTTGTCATTGTTGTTCAGCTGGCCCAGGCAGGGCTCAAACCTGCTAGCCTCAGTAACCATTGTGCTCCAAGTGCCAAGGCACCAGTTAGCATTTTTAACCTATTACCCCAATCTCTAATTGTTTAATGTACTCCCCACACTTGTATGTTATGGTGAGAAAACAAAGACATCTAGATGTGGTATTCTAAAGCTACGATGGCAGATACAAAAAGTTGTAATTAAGTAAAAGTAGAAATCCAAATAATATAATATTGTTATCCCTTTCCTTTAGTCATCCTAGAAAGTATTAACTCATTTGAAATTCTACTATAATTTCCACACCAAGCATAGGCTTATTTTTAAAATGCTGTCTTTGTAAGACCTAGATTTTTCCAGTAGCAAACACTAACTGTTCACATATCCCCAAACAGTTATTTCCAAGTATGTCAACCTACTGATTATAACTATGCTACACATTATTTTCCGTAATAGTTAACCAAAGATACTTACCGGTTTGTTTAAATGATGGCCTACTGAATCCGCTAATGTTCCTATGGCATCGTAAAGAATGAGCAAGTTCTTATGCTGGTATTTACTAAATGCGAAGACCAGGGTATCAAGTATATAAGCAAGGTAAGGAACAAGTTCTGTACAAGCCTCCTCTTCTAGGGTAGCAAAGGCACTATAATTTAAATAAATAAATAAGTTATTTGGTATGTAAAACGAACAGTTTCTATTTTATAATAGAAGTAAGAAACTAAACCAACTGTTTATAGAATATCTATTTACACTTTATTTTTATTTTTTTTGTAGAGACAGAGTCTCACTTTTTCACCCTCGGTAGAGTGCAGTGGAGTCGCTCCAGCAACCTCCAACTCCTGGGCTTGGGCGATTCTTCTGCCTCAGCCTCCCAAGTAGTTGGGACTACAGGCGCCCGCCACAACGCCCGGCTATTTTTTGTTGCAGTTTGGGTGGGGCTGGGTTTGAACCCGCCACCCTTGGTATATGGGGCCGGCGCCCTACTCACTGAGCCACAGGCGCCTCCCTCTATTTACACTTTACATGTCTATTTCATCACAACTAGATTCTTAATTTTTTAAAATTTCCTTTCCATTTCTTCCTTTCTAAGAGGCTTCACCCACAGGTATCTGTTTAACTACTATAATAAAATTAAACTGTGTTGGTTAGGCCTAG
This sequence comes from Galagoides demidoff, assembly GCA_963574575.1. NCBI lineage: Eukaryota > Metazoa > Chordata > Mammalia > Primates > Galagidae > Galagoides > Galagoides demidoff. Next base: position 1,279 of record CAUYQV010142724.1, read on the forward strand.
TGGTTCATGTCTGTAATCCTACCACTTTGGAGGCTGAGGTAAGGGATCCTCTGTTGTGAGGAGACCAGCTTGGGCAACATAGTGAGACCCTGTCTCTATAGAAAAATTAGCCAGGTCATGGTGCACCCGCAGGCTCGGCTACTCAGTAGGCTGAGACAAGAGGATCTCTTGAGCCCAGTAGTTTAAGGTTGCGATGACACCACTGCACTCTAGCACAGGCAACAGAGAGAAACCCTATCTCAAAAAGAATACTAAAATCTTGCTGGTTTTTCTATTTGTTCATTCAATAAATTTATTTGGCACTTACTATTTTAGTCACCAATTGCTGGGAATACAGCAATGACAAAAGGGTGCCCCTATTCTCTTAGAAAACTTACATTCTAGTGATTATTCTAGCTTAATGAAATCAGAATTAAAACTCTTGAACTCTACTTACCTAAACTGTCAGATGTATATTAGGGGTCACCACCCCTTAAATGATTCTCTAATATGCATTAAGATGCAGAGTACATTTGTTGCTACAAATTTGCCTTATGTACGGCTTTATTTATTAGGACAAATAGATAAGAAAGTCCTATCATACAGCACTGTGATATTTATTCATTTTCTTCATAACACTTGCCACAAATTATAAATATATGGTCATTTGGTATTTCTTACTAGTTTACAAGTTTCAAAATGGCAGGGACTGTAAACCCAGCATTTTAGTACATGTTTAACTAATGTGAATAAATTATAGGATACCAAACATAATCTATATCCTCCCTTCATTTAAAATCAAAACACTTAAATGCTATTAATCATACTTGCCACCTTGTTGGACTTACTTTCATCTCATTAAGAACTTCAACTCTTCCAGGTATTACTGCTTCTGATCTAGTAAGGTCTAAATCAAATTTACCTTCCTCCCTTCAGCAGTTATTTCTTCTTATTACCAGTGTTAACAGTAAAAGCACATCTACTTATAAACATTAAGGAGCAGGTCCTTTTAAGACATACTTTGTTCCAGGAAACTGAAATATGTGTATTGAAAGCAGCTGCTGGTCTGATATAAAAGAGAGAGACAGGCATGTGGCTCAGTCTAACAATCTTAGTGCTCTAGGAGGCCAAGGCGGGAAGACTGAGAGATCATGAGTTCAAGATGAGCTTGAGTAAAAGAGCTCATCTCTACAAAAAAATTAAAAAATTAGCTAAGTATGGTGGCTCATGTCTGTAGTCCCAGCTATTAGGAAAGCTGAGGCAGGAGGATCATGTGAGCCTAGGAGGTTGAGATTGCTATGAGCTATGATAATGTCACTGCACTCTAACCTGGGGGACAGAACAAGTCACTGTCTCAAAGTAATAAAAACAAGCAAAAAGTGCTTTGAGAAGCTGATTGGGAGGAGTACTTGAGGTCAGGAGTTTGAGAACAGCCTGGGTAATGTGGCAAGATTCTGCCTCTCTAAAAAATTAGCTAGGCATGGCAATATACGCCTGCAATCCCTGATATTCAGGAGGTTGAGCCCAGGAAATGGACACTGTAGTAAGCTATGATTGTCCACTGTACTCAAGCTTGGGCAATATAGTAAGATCCTGTGTCTCAGAAAACAAAAATAAAAATAAAAATAAAAAAGAGCGCCTCAAACCCAACCAATAGAACCTACGAAGCACTCAAAAGCTATAGTTGGTAAGAGACAGATCACAGGTCACCATGGGACTCTCTATGAAGTTATGATATTTGACCTGTAGTTTAAAGATGTGAATGTGGTCAAATTTTGTTATTCCTTCAAGAGTAGGTACCCTACCAGTACCACTTCAGATGCCTGAGGAAATCAGGGTAAAAGAGAATTATGTTACCATAACTATTGAGTGAGTGGTGGGGGGGAAGAGGAAGAAACAACAAAGGCTGATGTCTTCTTAATCATACTTAAAAGCTGCAAATAAATTTTTCTCAACCAAACATGTGTAAAACATGCTATAATGCAAACCCCAAATCTACAGATCAATCCAGCAAAAACTTCTCTTAAGAAAAAGGAAATCTGAACTGACATAGTTGAAAAATTTTCCATTATGAAATGAAATACTCCATTAATGGTTCAACACAAACATTCCGTTGTAAGGTGGAAAATTAGCTGCTCACTGAATTACCTCCTCCCACAATTAACACCGTGCTATGAATGTGTCCCACCTGCAGGCAGCTTCTTGTACTCTCTTGTTGCTATCCAGGATGCGCTTGAGCAGTTCCGTCATTAATGGCTTCAGGTACGTGTCTGGGGGCTGGCTGACTACCCAGTGTGCATAGCGGCTAAGAGTCCAGCACGTTATGGAACGCACAAGAGCCTTTTTATCAGAGAGGCACTGAATAAGGTGAGGAATGAGCTCAGGCAAGTATGGAATCATGCCTTGCATGCAACCTAGAAAAAAAGAACAGAAATCTGCCAAAGTGCTAAAATTTTACTAAAATTGTTCCAGCTAAATACTAAATACACATACCCATGAAAAATATTTTTAGTATTTCCATTTATAAATATACTGTGATAATGTATACCTAAAATAATTTAAAAAACCTGAAATTAGAGCTTACTGCTCCCAAGGACCTTAGTTAGGTCTTCTTTGTATGTCTGCCACACTAATCATGATTTTCAGAAATGCCTGTGAAGTGTTTCAACTTCTTGTAGAAAGATCTATACAGAATTAATAATAGCCCTTATAGAGTGATGACACTCTTGCCTTATTAGATTTCTTCTAGTTACCTAGGCAGTAAAGTTATTTTTCTAGCAATGGAGATGCTTTGGACGTCAGAGTCCTCTTGTTCTGTTCCCATTACAGTAATAAAAAAAGGCTGCTGAACATCTGACTGAAGTCAGCAGTCAGTCTACAGCTTTTTAACAATAGTTAACTGGTTCTAAGCAGAAACTTATGGTAAGATATGTTTTGTAGGCAATTCTTCCTCTTGAATTTAATATGGATCATAGCCTTCTTTGCCCCACCCTCATAATGCTATGTGATCAAGAGTAAAGTCTTTATATAGTAACAACTCCTTAAAGCAGACTACCCTTATCAGCATGAGTGAACTTTATAATTCAAACTGAACTTAAACTTACCTTCAGCAATTGCTCCTAAAACTAAGATGCCTGATTCTTTAACAACCCACTCGTGATGAAAAAGTAATTCTTTCAAAAGGGGCAAAATATGTGGCAGTAGCTCATCACGATACACATTTGCAAGAACATCTAGGGCAGCAGCAGAACACTTTCCTAAGGAAATATTTAATGAAAATATATATATATTAATCTCTACTGTAAGTTAATACATATTAAAAATTAGTATTTATTGTATTACACTTTATTCATAAAAATTCAATTAAATAGGAGATTGTCTTCACATGAAAATACCTATATTTTCTATTACAATTTTTATGACAAAGATACTCTATTCATGACTGCCATACTTCAATTCTTTTATCTATATAGAAAAATTATAACATATGCTATTTTACTCAATTCAGGGCTTCCAATATGATGCCCACTGTTACAATCACAAAGCAAAACACCCATTAATTCTACTTAACGTTTTTAGTGATAGATCATTTAGAATCAAGTTATGTAACTACTTAGTTGATTAGAACAAAAGTCACAGGTGTATGAAGCATAAAATGTGCCAGAAAATATTTACAATGAATTAACTATGAGACTAAAAATCAATTCGGATTTCATTAATATGATAATTTAGAAAAGAACAAAATTGCAATTTTAACTGCTATGGGTTGGAGTGTGTCCCACAAAGTTTGGGTGTTAGAAACTTAATCCCCAACATGTGGTGCTTGATAAAGAGGTGATTAGACCATGGCTTTCTCTGCCCTCCTGAATGGATTAATGTCCTCTTGGCAGGAATAAGCTATCAAGAGAGTTGGCCTAAATTAAAAGCAAGGTTAGCTCGCTCTTGCTCTTTCTCATGCTCTTTTGCCCGTACACTATGGGATAATATAGAAATAAAGTCCTCACCAGATGCATCCCCTTGATTTTGGACTTCCCAGGCTCTAGAAGTGAGAGCCAAATACGTTTGTTATTTAGAAATTACCTAGTCTTGGGTATTCAGTTACAGCAGCACAAAAAGGACTAAGACAAGTATCAAAATTTTTCCAATGTGAACTAGACATAGAAAATGGTTAATCACAAACTAGCAATGATAAAAGATTTTTAAAATCTCTATGTACTGATACAGAATGAGGCATAAGATATACAGAGAAAAACCCCAGCAGAGTACATATAATCTGATTTTACTTTTGTAAATGGATTCTCCTCTAATGAAGATTCATGTGTTTTCCTATACATGCACAGAAAAGCTAAAGAATATAAAGAAATGTGGGATGTGAAGGGAATGTGGCCCCTTCCCAACGTATATTATTACTTTTGTAGAGTCATCTATAATATAATCTTGATTCATTCTACCCCCCATCTGAAAGTAAAAATATATTGGGAAGTAATTTGTGATAGCAATAAAGACCTTGGGTTACCTTAAAGGAAAACTTGGGTTTTCCTCCAACACTGGAGATACACTATTAGTGCTAACTATGCTAACTTGGGCATATTTCTCTTTTTACAGTTTCTTTGACTATCCAAAGTTGTTGGAAAGATTAAATGTGATAAGCATATATAGTCCTTGGCCTAGTGCTTCCCACATCAGGCACTATAAATAAAATGTTATAGGGCACTAAAGAAGAAACGGAAGAAATCAGCATTATATAATCAGATGGATTATACAGTATAGGTTGACAACATATATCCTTAATCACTTTATCACAGGTATTTCACTAGAAATATCAACACTTTGAACTACAGTAGTAGTTCTAACCTGGAGATGATTTTGTTTCCCAGAGCATATTTGGCAGTATCTAGAGACACTGTTGTTTGTTCCAATTATGTGCATGCTGCTGATATCTTTGGGTAGAGATTATGGATGGTGCTCAACATCCTACAATGTGCAGGACAGCCACCACAATAAAGAATGATGTGGCTCCAAATGCCAGTAGTGCCAAGGTGCAGAACCCCTCAACGATAGCAGTGGAGATTTGAAAATAAGCTAGCAAAATCAAAACACAGATGCACAGGTTCTTCTACCATTCAAGAGTGTGAGCCAGACTGCCAGCTTCACTGATAATGTAGATTTATAGCTAAGGCTGAAAATTATTTTAAAAAGCTTATTTTCAAAGTTTCAAATATGACAAAGCAATATATATTATTGGAGAATTATCTATGATAATCAGCAAATTATCATGCAAATTGCTACAGCACACTTAAAGGAAAAAAAGGAAAAGCTTGTCACGATATTTTTATTTTATAGTATCAAAATGTATATAGCCTTTTGAGAAACAGTAGTTTGAGGTAAGACATCTTTTTAAAGAATTTATTAATGAATAAATTTAAGAGTAGGCCCATCATGGAAATGCAAACCAAAACCACAAGATAATACTATTTCACATCCACTAGAATGACTAATAATAAGAGTTAATGAATACATAGAGAAACTAGTACCTTTAGATACCAGACAATAAAATGGTACATCCACTTTAGAAAACCATCAAACGGTTAAACACAAAGTTACCACATGACCTAGCAATCCTACTCTTAAGTATATACCCAAGAGAATAAAAAACCCACGAATACTTTTACATAAATATTTACAGCACTACTACTATCCACAATAGCCAAAAAGGGGAAATGACACAAATATCCACTAACTGATGTAAGTGTATATGCAAATACATGTGTGTGTGTGTATACACACATAAAAATATGGTATATAAAAATTATTTCACAATAAAAAAGTGAACTCTTGATACATACTACAAAATGTGGATAAACCTTGAAAACATTATGCTAAGTGAAATACAGTTATAAAGGACCATATACTACATGTGCAGGACAGCAGCAAATGTTTCCATGATTCTGTTTATATGAAATGTCAGACTAGAATACATAGTGACAGAATATAGACTGGTAGTTTCTTAGGGCTAGAGGAAAAATGGGTGTGACTAATGGTTATAAACTTTCTTTATTGGGTGATGAAAGTATTCTAAAACAGATTATGGTGAGGGTTGGATAGCTCTGTGAATATATTAGAAACCACAAAGTATACTTTAATTGGGAAATTGTGTAGTATGTGAATTACATCTCAATAGTTATCAAAGTTGTTAAGTATATCTTTCCCTCTGACTTACTTAGATTCCAGTCAGAAATTGTATCGTCGTCATCAATTTCATCATCATCATCATCTTCCTCTTCAATTCCATCTTCATCATGCTGCTGAGCTACTGTTCTTGATCGGTGAAAACGTGGCCTTATATCCTGTTCACTATCAGGAATTGTTTCATCTTCTTCAACATCACCCTGTTTTTTTTAAAAGAAACTTTCGGTGACATTTATTATTTAAGCTAAAAAAAAAAAAAAAATCGGAGTATCCAGAGATGGGATCATGCACAGCAGTATGAAGCATACTTCCTGAGTGGTTGATAACTACTCTCCTGTGCAGAAAAAAGTTCCATGCAGAGGGGAGAAGATATTAACATAACACCTGCTAGGTTTAATTAGGCCCTTTCAGCTATCTACACTGCCTCCATTGATTGGTATAATCTAAATGTACCTGAGCAAATTCAGTTCAGCACACTTAAGAAGTTATACTTTTAAATAGACTCCAAGTAATTTAAATAAAGGAAAAATTAATTATAACCCTACTGATGTTATAATTAGTTCCAATAAAGCAAGAATTTATTATCACCCAAATTCATGTTTACTTCTACTTCTAAAATCTCTATAACCTATCATATACAACAGTAAATCTATTCTAAATAAATCTTTTATGGACCAAATTAATAAATGTACTAATATAAAAATTGTTTTCCTTATTCATCAGAAAAGTTTCCTTACCTTAAGCAGGATGATATCTATATCTGAGTATTTCATGCCATTCACTAACACAGGAATTAACCTATAAAGAAATGAATTTGTGAAAGAAAGATCTAAAGAATTAGAACTCTTAAAAACCTTATGCATACTAAAACTAGTGAGACAACCACTACTAATACTGTCTTTGAGTATATTCAGTGACTATTTATGTTTTCTTCATTAAGTGAAGAAAATACTGATAGGGAAAAAAGAAAGCAGAATTGAAAATTCCCTGGACAGGTTTAAGAAATGTGAACCAGCCAAACTTTCATGCTCAAAGTCCTTCTAAATTCTGAAATAGAAATATTAATATTAAACATTGCAGCTAGTATAACTAGATTAAGACTTGTAATCAGTTTTCCATAATTACACAAAAAGTTACAAAAAAAGAGGGAAGAGGGAAAAGTTGAGAGAGAATATCTGATGGGGTGAGGTCCCTGGTGATAAAAAATTATTATCCAGGGCCTTAAGTAGGAAAGGAAAACTCAAATGAAAATACAGCTGTTAATAAGTTCAGCTCATCTGAAAAAAAAGTTTGGGAGACACATGCAGGGTAGATATAAGTTTATGGTTAGTATAATTTATTTGTGATTATGATGTCTGTCAGATGAAAAAAGAACAAATCAAGGAATCTAAGATTGGAGGAACACAGATGTCAAGGGTCTTTGAGTGATGTGGCAGATTGGCCTAATAAAGTTTGTAGGACATAAGGGACTGATATGGCTGGGCTAATAAGATGATGAAAATAAGATATGGAGAAGCTAAACCTGTCCATGTGGCAATCTAGAATAAGACAAACAAGGCAGATCATTATTTTTGAACAGATCTAACTATTCAAATTCTCCTGAAGCCACATGTATCCATTAAGGGAAAAAAAAAAAAATTTTTTTTAGGCACTTCTCGTTGGCCAAAGAAATTTTTTAAACATAACACCATATAAAAACATTAATATCAACAAGAAATATTTAACAAGTACTTAAATATGTGTTAAGCATTGAGCAGTTTTACATGGATATTCCCTACAGCGGTCTTATAAGGTATCAGTGCACAAGAATAATGTTAGTGTGAAAAGGCAAAATAATTTCAGGGGGAAAAAAGAGATAAATGAAGAACTGTTCTACCAGAAAACAAAATACCTTAAATGTTTAATGTATGAAAATAGTACAGTACTGTTTAAAAAAGAAAAGAACAAATTATGTAGCCTAGAAACAGAACTTGTCTTCCTTGTTAGTGCTTTCTAAATAAGTTCATATTAACAAGAAATCTCGTGACACAGAATTTCTATTTTTTTAATAAGTCATATACTCATAGATCAGAATTTTATTTTATTTTATTTTTTTGAGACAGAGCCTCAAGCTGTCACCCTGGGTGGAGTGCTGTGGCATCACAGCTCACAGAAACTTCCAACTCCTGGGCTTAAGTGATTGTCCTGCCTCTGCCTCCCAAGTAGCTGGGACTACAGGCACCTGCCACAGCCTGTCTTTTTTTTTGGTTGTAGCCATCATTGTTTGGCGGGCCTGGGCTGGATTCAAACCTGCCAGCTCAGGTGTGTGTGGGTGGTGCCTTAGCTGCTTGAGTCACAGGTGCTGAGCCCAGAATTTTATTTCTTAAGCAAACAATTTCAATTCATACTAAGCAAAAGTCTGGTTAACAGAACTAGAAAAAACTTTTGTGGTGCTTTTATCTTAGCAAAAGATTGATATTGATATTCTCCCAATGTTTTAGCATTACCTAAAAACCAAAATCAATCTTAAAAATGTCTCCCAAACAGTGGAAGGAAGACATAAATTAAATCAAGTCATGAATGGCTGAAGTTGCTCAACATTTTTAAAGGTGCCGACCTTTTAACCTGCTACTGAATTCATCTGTTTTAAAAATTTTAGATTATATTAGTATAATGATGGAGTTAGAGTACTTAGTTACAACTACATATTCAATTATAATTATCTCCTAATATTATAGGCCTAAGTTCTCATTAACAAAATCTCTGCAGTTTTTATAAAGATTAGTATGTGTTTATTACTTTTGGAATTATACGATCCTGTATGTACACAGCAAACACATCATAAAAAGGCATTATAAATTAAAGAAAAATTATTAGTACAGGAATTTCTTAAAGAAAAAAAATACAGGTATAATTTCTGTTTCCTTGAGAGGGAAACAATAGAAAAGAAAAAGGATTTAGTTACTATATGAAAATGAGAATATCTAAGTATCATCTAAAAGAAATTTAATTCCACTAATACCAAAAAATTAACACCAAAGTATTTGTATTTTGCTCATCCAGATGGCAAAAAGTAGAAAAATTGAAATTAATGGCTGGTCAAAGATGTGACAGAATAGACACTGCTATTAGGGCATAGATGGGTACATATTTCCTAGACAACCATATGGAATATTTATGAAGAAAACTAAAAAGACAGACAGACAGAAAGAAAACTTTAAAATATTCTGACCTGGGGATGGGGGTAGGGAAATCACTCCTAGGAATGCTAACTGAATCATTTATGGATAATAGAAGATGTTCAGTCTAGGGTTATTTGATTAAAAAAAAGCCAAGCAACCTCAATATTTAACACATTCCATAATAAAAGTCAATTTACATATATGGTGTGCACACCATGACAGAATATACTACCACTAAAGTTTTAAAGACTAATGATATGGAGGAAAGCATACAGCATACAATTGAAAACAGTAAACCATAAAATAGCATAAGCAAAAATTTTAAGCACTAACTCTGCGTGAGATGCCATATTAAGTGCATTATGTGTTATCCAATCTACTTCCCCACACATTAAAGTATTTAGTGTATGATTACACAGAAAAAAATATAAAAAGATGATACATCACAAATTAAAAAATATGAAAAGATGATAAATTACAAATTAAATATGATATACATCATAAATCACTGATACGTAACAGTGATTACTCACAGTAGTGAAAATTCATTCTTTTCTACCATTTTATTTACTCCCATGAGCCTTTATTACTTTACTTTTAGGAAAAGCATTACTTTTAAAAGTAACCAACAAAGCAGCATTCCTTGGGTTAAAAATTTCTCAGTGAGAAATTATTTTTGGGAAAAAGAAAACCTCATTGTAAGTTCTATGGTCAAAGAATAAGGATTCTTGTTTTTTTTTTTTAAAAAGAACTGTGCCATAAATTATTCAGAATTATGATTTTTTTTGAGACAGAATCTCACTTTGTTGCTCTGGGTAGAATGCTGTGGTATCACAAGCTCACAGCAACCTCAAACTCTTGGGTTCAAGTGATCTTGCCTCAGGCTCCTGAGTAGCTGGGACTATAGGTGCCAAAATGCCCGGGAATTTTTACAGATGGGGTCTCCCTCTTGCTCGGGCTGGCCTTGAACTCCTCAGCCCGCCTAAGCCTCCCAGAGTGCTAGGATTACAGATGTTAGCCACAGTACCAACTCCAAAATTATTATTTAGAATAAACCACCCTCACAGAATTTTAAAAAAGGGTAATTGTTCCTTGAAAAATCTCTTATACCAATAGTAAACTTACGTCTAACTTCTATACAACTTCACTTTCTGATGGCAGAATTTTATAAAAATGAGAAATCACTGTTAAGTTAAATAACAAATTGGCACTTACAAGAAGGAACACTTACTTAGGAAGATGCCTTATGAGTACATCTTTGCATATTGGCTGTTCAGCTAAAGTTAGCCAGAATTCACAGGCTTCTAAAGCCACATTTTCATCTTGATCTTGAGTCCTCTGTAGCATGTACTGTAAACAAAGGATCCTTAATATTAATCAGTTTAAATGACATACTTAATATAAACTCAATCCTACATTGGCCTTTGCTACTACCTTGCATTTTATCATGGCTCTCAACCTAGGCTTTTGGATTAAAAAAAAAGGTTCTAAGTTATTCTAAAATGCAGCTAACTTAAGAACCAATGATTTATCAGGTTGGTCAAATTGTCTTTTAACACTGGAATACATTCTTTTTTTTTTGGAGACAGAGTTTCAAGCTGTCATCCTGGGTAGAGCGCCCTGACATCACAGCTCACAGCAACCTCAAACTCTTGGGCTTAAAAGATTCCCCTGCCTCAGCCTCTCAAGTAGCTGGGATGCAGGAGCCTGCCACAACTCCCAGCCATTTTTCTGTTGCAGTTGTCATTGTTGCTTTAGCTGGCCCAGGCCGGATTCAAACCCACCAGCCTTGGTGTATGTGGCTGGTATCCTACCCACTGAGCTATGAGTGCCTCCTTGAATACATTCTTAACAATGTGGTTATGTTACGTAATATTTTAATGTACATTTCTTTTTTTTTTTTTTGAGACAGAGTCTCACTTTGTTGTCCTTAGTAGAGCACCATGACATCACAGCTCCCAGCAACTTCAAACTCTTGGGCTTAAGCGATTCTCTTGCCTCAGCCTCCCAAGTAGCTGGGACTACAGGCGCCACCACAACGCCTGGCTATTTTTTTGTTGTAGTTGTCATTGTTGGTTAGCAGGCCTGGGCTGGGCTTGAACCCGCCAGCCCCAGTGTATGTGGCCGGTGCCCTAACCAATGAGCTACGAGCGCCAAGCCTACATTTCCTGATTTTTTTTTTTGCTAATGACATTACTTGCTGTTTATTTTGCACTATGGAAGTGATGTTTGACAAAAAGCAAATTCAAGCGATTTTTTAAAAGTCTTATTCAGTTACCCTGAGACTGAATGCCATTGAGTCATAGCTCACAGCAACCTCAAACTCTTAGGCTTAAGTCATCATCTTGTCTCAGCCTCCTAGCTGGTACTATAGGGATCTGCCACAATGCCTGGCTAGTTTTTCTAGTTTTAGTAGAGAAGGGGGTCTGTATTTGTTCAGGCTGGTCAAGCAATTTTCTTACTTGAGTTCAAAAGTGGGTTGTAAAGCTGAAGAGACAACTTGCAACATCAATGCCGTTTGTCCTAGGAACTGCTAATGGACATACTGTGCAGAGGCAGTTCAAGAAATTTTGCAAAGGAGATAAGAGCTTTGAAGATGAGCACGGTGGCTGGTCATTGGAAGCTGACATCAGCCAGGTGAGAGCAATCATTGGGGTTGATCCTGTTGCATTTGGCATTTGAAGCAAATTTGAAAGGTGAAAAAGCTCGATAAGGGGGTGCCTCACGAACTGACCAAAAATCAGAGCAATTTTTCTCAAGTGTCATTGTCTTTTCTATGTAACAACAATGAACTGGATTATGACATCCAATGAAAAGTGGATTTCATATGACACCAGTGACAACCAGCTCAGTGGTTGGAATGTTAGGACCTCCAAGCACTTCCCAAAGCCAAACTGACACCAAAAAAGGCCATGGTCATTGGTGGTCTGTCACCAGTCTGATCCACTACAGCTTTCTGAATCCAATTAAAACTACTGCATCTAAGAAGTATGTTCAGCAAATTGATGAAATGCCAAAAAACTGCAACTCCTGGCAGCCAGCTTTGGTCAAAAGAAAGGGCCCAATTCTTCTCCATGACAATGCCCAACTGACCATGTCATATAACCAATGCTTCAAAAGTTGAACAAACTGAGCTCTGAAGTTTTGCCTCACTCGCCATATTCACCTGACCTCTTGCCAACTAACTACCACTTCAAGCATCTCAACAGGGGAAAATACTTCCACAGCCAGCAGGATGAAGAAAATGCTTTCCAAGAATTCATAGAATACCAAACCACAGATTTTTACACTACAGGAACAAACTTATTTCTCACTGGCAACATGTGTTGATCTCAATGGTAGCTATTTTGATTAATAAAGATGTGTTTGAGCCTGGGTATACAGATCTAAAATTCACAGTCCAAACCTGCAATTACTTTTGCACCAACATAATAGAATGCTGTCAACTGAAAAGTGTTCCTTATATGTACTCTTCATCTACTTCTGTGTAGGTGCATTTTATGAAACCTCTAAGATGTCTAAAATATGAATGTTAATAATCAAATATTAAGCACACTTAGAAAAACATGAACTACTATGCCTTTCTTAAAATGAAAAATCTTTTTATAAATACTCATGCTGGCTTTTATAATGTATATAGACTTTCACATGTTTGAACTGGCACATACACATTGAAATGTCACACTTCTAATTCTAATCATGACCATAATTTGTAATTTTCAACAAAACAGGTTGATCAAGTCCTTTGAGCATAACCAAGCCACATTTACTCATGTATTTCCAAATGTACATGCAACTAAAATTGTGGTTAAATAATGAATTCCTTATACAAGTCTTTGGGTTGAAATATCTTGCAAGAGAAAATATGGCAATATAACAGCTGTCACAGGCCAGGCCCTATTATATGCCACATCATGTCCCACACTCCTATGCTATTGAGTGCATAAGCTTAAGAACTGCAACATTAGAAATTAGGCTCCCAGTTGTCACCTAGCAAGTAATACAATTTTTTAACTTTCTGGTTAACTTTTCTACCTTTAAACCAATCCCACCTGATTCTTCAAAGAGAAAATAGGTTCAAAGAAGAAAATATTTATCCCAATTCTATGCTGCTACGTATCTTTATCTCTACAACTGTTTCTCCTAATGTTTTAGGATAGGAGTTGTTGCATACCACAGATGCTAGCCTTTTAACATACCCTAGATCTAATCTTCTAAAGATTCAGCATCTCCTATACAGAAGGGGAGGCTCTAGATAACATACTATTTAACACACTTGCAAAGCTATGTAATAATACTCATGGCACAATTATACTCAGCAATGAGAAAATAAATGGTACAGTCTTGTTCTAATAATAGTTCAATACTATATATTACCTATAGAAACAGTACACTATACCCCATGATAGTATTAATGTACACTGTTATGATTTAATTAAAAAAATACTATATATTCCTTTAATGTTTTTAAAATCTACATGGTCTGCCAAAACTGACCACAAAGGTTAAGCCAGAAATCTCATTATCATACACAGTTAATCAGATGAATTTTACCAGTAATGTGGTAGGATGCACACTCTTATAGTTAAGAGTGTCTAAATTCTAAGAATTCTGAACTCCACTAACATGAGAATATGTCATTTAATCTCCCAAAGTTTTAGTGATCATACAGTCTAATCCCCATTTTAGTAAACAGAAAAATAAAAATATCCTAGTTCATCAAACTAACATAGCTATCTACTCCATTAAATAACCTCTCCCCATAACATCGTATATATTATAAAAGAAAAATCTCCATTAAGATAATAATTGCCAATCATAATTTCTATAAACCATCCCGCCCAATAAATTATATAAATTCGAAAGCCAGGGTTTCACATTATACATTTTGCATCCAACATTTTTCTTGGAAGATAGATGAGGAAAGAGCCTTTAAACTGTCCTTGTTACCTCAACTATATTATGCATGTGAGGAAGCAGGCGATCCATCCGGACTTCAAGCAGCATCACAAGGGCCCGGCACACATTTTTCCGTACCTCTGGTTCTTCATCGCCAGCCAGTGCAAAGAGATTCTATTGGACAAGAAAACACATTTTTTCCTACTTTAAACACTACAATATGTTAGAAAGGTTTATATATAATCATGTGTAATCTTTAAGATGGGGTGACATTTAAAGAAATCCTAAGATGATATATTACAGAAAAAAATGACAAATTAAGTGGCCTGTGGTATTACATAATAAGACACTGAAATGTGGAATGAATGATAACTGACAAAGATTGTGATTCTGACGTAAGATGAAATGTCAAGTCTGATGGAGAGGAATCAATTGTGTTTGAGATCATTTTTAGTCTGTAAGAACAAAACCATGTCATCAGGACACAGGGCATTCATCTCATTCACTCAGAAGCAGAAATAATCATTACAACACAATTTGATTTGCCCCTCAAAATTACCATCAGAGAACAGACTACTCCTACTAATCTTGACCCAAGGTGGCAATAGGTTAAGGTTCTTTAAAAGCATCAGTAACTGAGAAATATATATGTATTGATTTTCTAACTTGACCTTAAACTGTTGTTCACTGAGACTACTCAACTACTGAGAAAACAGTAAAAGGAGTAATCAATCTTATACTGTTCCTTACATGTTCCTCTATAACAGCAGTTCTCAACCTGTGGGTAGCGACCCCTGTGTAATAATGAAAATATATCATGGCATTAGAAAGGTTGAAAACCACTGCTCTACAAGGTTAAAAAAAAAAAAAAGGAATGCCTAAATGGACAATAGACTTATTTATTTTTTTTATTTTTTAGAGACAGGGTCTCACTTTATTGCCCTTGGTAGTGTGCCGTGGCATCACAGTTCACAGTAACCTCCAACTCCAGGGCTTAGGCGATTCTCATACCTCAGCCTCGTGAGTAGCTGGGACTATAGTAGACTGTTTTGTCTAATTCCTACAACTCTAAGATGTTATTCAATTTTATAAATAAAATGGAATTTAGCCTGGCACAGTGGCTCATAACTGTAATCACAGCACTCTAGGAACCCAAGGTGAGAAGATCTCTTGAGCTCAGGAGTTCTAGACCAGCCTGACCTCTATCTCTAATAAAAACAGAAAAATTAGCTGGGCATGGTGGCACACACTTGGAGTCCCAGCTACCAAGGAGGGTGAGGCAGGAGGTTTGCTTGAGCCAAGGAATTTGAGGGTTTTGTGAGCTGGACAGATGCCATAGCACTCTAGCCTGGGGCAACTTTTGTTTGAGACAAAGGACGTTAACGGAAGTAACTTGCTAGCCAGAAGACAATCTGAATTTGGGGTTTCACAGAATCTGAAGTTTGTAAGGCATTTCACTCTACCAACAAACTTTTGCTAGAAAAACAACTGTCTCTTATAGAAGTCGCTAGCAGGGAAGTGAGAGAAAAAAAGAAGGCCTTCACTCTTCAAGTTTTACTTTATACACGTGTTAAAAATAGTAAAATGAGCATTTAAAAAATACATAAAATCCTATGTGTTCCACTGTCTTTTTCCAGAAAAATTACAGAAATGTCTCTTTAAAAAAAAACAAAAAACTGAAATCTTACTGTAAGAAAAACAAAGGAGACATTCAATGATTAAATCTGAGTGTCTCTTGGCTCAGTGCCTGTAGCTTAGTGAGTAGGGTGCTGGCCACATACCAAAGAAGCTGCTGGGTTCGAGCTCAGCCTAAGCCTGCTAAACAACGACAACTGCAACAAAAAAATAGCCAGGTGTTGTGGTGGGCACCTGTAGTCCCAGCTACTCAGGAGGGTGAGGCCAGAGAACTGTGTAAACCCAAGAGTTTGAGGTTGCTGTGAGCTGTGATGCCATGGCACTCTACCCAGGTTGATATAGTAAGAGTGTTTCAACAACAACAAAAAAATCTGAGTGTCTGAAGTACTATTGTTGCATTTGAAAAAATTTCCTTAAGTCGAGCCTCCACATTTGACATGCTCAAAACTCTGTAGTTCCTCTTTAGATTGATTATTTCACACAGCAAGAGCACTATTTTCCCAACAGGCACTGCTTATATGTTAGATATATATCCCTCATTAAATTTTACTAAAAGAGCTCATTAATTTACTTTAGAGACAGCAACTAGGTTAGGGGAATGGGGATGTTCAATGTTACCACCTTCCACTTGTCTCTTTCGTTATACCCAGCCAGCTTTGCCAAGATGTGTTACAGCTATCTTTATCTATGTATTAGTAACTAATGTTTTCATCAATAGCAGACATGTCATTAGCCCGATTTAAACAATGATAACTGAAGAACATGATGAGTCCATTTATGTATTTAGCAAATCGTCACTGAGAGCCTACTAAGTATTAGGCACCTCCTCCAGAGGTTTATTCTCTAATAGGTGGATAACTGACTGAATCTTGTAGGATTATCAAGTAGTAAGGAAATGTCAATGTGGTATTTAATGATAATGCAAAATATTTTAAAATGGCTGAGTGCAGCTGCTCACGCCTGTAATCCCAGCAGTCTGGGAGGCCAGCACGAGTGGATTGCTTGAACTCATAGGTTCAACACCAGCCTGAGCCAGAGGGAGACCCGTTCTCTAAAAATAGCCAGATGCTGGTGGGTGGCGCCTATGGCTCAAAGGAGTAGGGTGCCAGTCCCATATACCAGAGGTAGTAGGTTCAAACCTGGCCTGGGTCAAAAAAAAAAAAAAGCCAGACATTATGGTGGGCACCTGTAGTTACAGCTACTTGAGAGGCTTAGGCAAGAGGATTACTTAAGCCCCAAAGTCTCAGCTTGCTGTGAGCTGTGATGTCATTGCACTCTACCAAGCGTGACAAAGTGAGGCTCTGTCCCCCCACACCCCTTCAAAAATTTAAATGTTGTAATTGTTCTTGTTCCACTTACTGAGCATAGTCTTGTGTAATTTTTATTTTCAGAGAGAATTTCTTTTATTGAAAATTATATTTCCTTGTAAGAATGCTGGTATGTCTACCACTGTCCCCTTTATTAAGCTGTGAAAGAATAATACTAAGGAAACACTACATCTGAATTAACAGCTAACATGAAATGCTTACTCTGTGGCAGGCATTACTCCAACTGATTTGAAGCAACTAGTTTTATAACAATCTATGGCTTGGCACCTGCAGCTCAAGTGGCTAGAGCGCCAGCCACATACATCGGAGCTGATGGGTTCAAATCCAGCCTGGGCCTGCCAAACAAAAATGATAGCTACAACCAAAAAATAGCCGGGCGTTGTGGCAGGCGCCTGTAGTCCCAGCTTCCTGGGAGGCTGAGGCAAGAGAATTGCTTAAGCCCAAGAGTTTGAAGTTGCTGTGAGCTGTGACGCCACGGCATTCTACCCAGGGCAACAGCTTGAGACTTTTGTATCAAAAAAAAAAAAAAAAGCATTAAGGCGGGTGAATTACTGGCTTCATTTTATAGATGATGAAACAGAAATCAGTCAAGTAAGTTAAAATGTCCAGGATAAATAGCTACTAACTAAACTGAGGAGCTAGGATTTGAATGCAGGCAGTTCAAATCCTTGAGACGGCTAATATTATTGGCTACACTAAACCAACTTTCTTGACTACACTACACTGAAAGGAAACACTTCACATGCTTGGAGCCCGTAGCACACTGTTTACGGTGCCAGCCACATACACTGAGGCTCACAGGTTTGAACCTGGCTCTGGCCAGCTAAACAACAATGACAACTGGAAAAAAATATATCTATTGCTGGGTGTTGTAGCGGGCACCTGTAGTCCCAGCTACCTGAGAGGCTGAGGCAAGACAATCACTTAAGCTGAGTGTGAGGTTGCTGTGAGGTGTAACACCACGGCACTCTATGAAGGGTGGTATAGTGAGACTCTGTCTCAAAAAAAAAAACAAAACAAAGAATACACTTTGCAGTCACAAAATTTATATGCTCCCAGCACTAAGCGCAGCGTTTGATTCATAGTAGACACTCAGTAAAATCCATTTAAGATGTATTCTGGTTAACTTGTAAATAGCTATAAGTTCTTTCTGGCTACTACCCTTAGTCTAAGTCTATTAGTTAAAAAAGCTGGTCAATTTAAGTGATGAGAGAAAAAAACACCATGATCTGCCCCCCTTTGTATAATTTCCCAACAACAGTATCAGTAGCTTTACTTCTAAAGTACTTTTAAGAAAAGCAAGAAAGGAATGGACTATTCAATTAAATTTCATCTAATAAAAAGAAAAGCTGAAGTACTTAAGGAATTTTAACATAGTATCTTATATACAATTCAATACTATCAGAAATCATTTTATTAAATATTGAGTTTAAATGATTGCAGTTATAATAAAATAACAGCAGTTAGCACTACCTGACCTTCTCAAAGACAAAGGGGGAGACAGGGACAAATCTTACCTCAATAAAAGAATCAATGTGCAACATCAGAGCTTGAGTCCTGCTGATGATAAACTGATTGACACATGCAACAGCATGAGACCTAGAAACAAAATTTAAAATTTAACATATGCTCATTGTAGCTTTTTTCTATCTACAAAAAAACTGGCAAACATTCCTCCATAAAAATATTACGGCACACATCTAATCTCATATACCTAGTTGAGCCAAATCTGTGTAGCAGAAAAAGAATGTCATAATTAAGTAAAAAAATTCCAATTTGCCAATTAGTATGTCAGTGTTTTTTAAGCAAGTGAAAAATATCTGAAAGGATATGCACAATCTTAACAGTGGACGCACCTAAAGAGCAGGAGGCTGGTCAAGAAGCATACTGTATACACGTGCACATTTTACAATCATGGGCAAGCACTGCCCTTGAAACTAAAAATGGGGAGCAGCCTTTGTGTTCCCATGTACCTAATTCAATTGCTTGGCAATTCTTAATGACACTACATTTAAAAACATACCCTTAATCCAATCACCTCTCACTGCCTTCACTTCTTCCCTTGACTAAAGGACTAGATCTCTGATCTCTTACCAGGGTAACTCCAATAGGCTCTAATTCATTTCCAGACCTCCAACCTGTTTGACACACACAAATAAGACCACACTGTACTTTTATTCACATTGTTCCAATAAAACCTAACCTACTTTTTCCGCAAAGGTCAAATGGTAAATATTCTCAACTTCACGGGCCATGTAAGACCTATGTCATGTTTTCATTTTGTTCTCTCTTAAATACAACCTTTTAAAATGTAAAATTATTCTTGGCTTACAGATCACAGGCTAAATTTGGTTCCATGGGTCACAGTTTGCTGAACACTAGCCTAGATATTACTTACGATGGGTCTCCTCCCTAACTCTTAATTTTAATTCCTATTCTGCTACAGCCAAAATGTTATTCTTCTATCATGCTAAAAAGGCTATTCCTAACTCTAGTCTTTTCACCTGCTGTGTTCTTTGCCTTAAACATTCTTCACTGTGACCTTTCATACTACTTATTTTGCTCAAGGTCTTTACACAAATGTTACCTTTATAAACAATTTTCTAGATAAAAATACTTCTATAAATCAGTCTATTCTCTATTATTTTTCCACTGTATTCACCAATATCTGAAATTATTTTTTGTCTGTCCTATCCACCTCCTCTTCTAAAATAAAACCCTCATGAGAACTTTTGTCTTAACTGTTGTGCCAAAATCACAGTTGGCTTTTGGTTATGCAGTTATGACAAAAGCACATCAATATTTATTAATTAAGAAAGACAACATCACATTTAGTACAATTTTTAAAAAAAAATTAACACAAAAAGTAAAAATACACACACATTCTGAATACATATGTAATAAGATTATTTAAGAAGAAACCCAAGAATAGAATGAAGCTTGGATTTAGTTATAGACTGTTGTTAAGGTCTTCATTTCTTTATGAATAATCACATTAAAAATGACTAAATATAAGTGGGCCATAAGAAGAATGTGACAAGAACTAAGAATATTTCAACTCTTCATATATCAAGCTTCATAAAATAAAATGGCTAGGATTTTTAAATTGCTTAATTATGTGAAAGATAAAACTATACTTATTCTATATTTCTGAAGTCCAACATTTTCAGAAGGAAAAACATTTTTAAGAATACACAGTAAATACCAACTAGGTATTAAATAATAATGTAGAGTAAGACCATATAAGACAGACAGTATGTCTGTCTAGTTAAATTATACAACAAATACAGTTATTTATCCAAACAGTAAACAGGGTCCCCCCAGAATCACCATACATATATGCATGGGGAAGATGAGAAACTGCAGCTCAACGTACCTTTACAAAATATGCATTATAAAATATCTCTCTAGGCTCAGTGCCTGTAGCTCAGTGGCTAGGGTGCCAGCTAAGTACACCATGGGTTGTGGGTTCAAACTTGGTCCAGGCTTGCCAAACAACGATGACAACTACACAACAAAAAAATAGCTGGGCGTTGTGATGAGCGCCTGTAGTCCCAGCTACTTGGGAGGCTGAGGTAAGAGAATCACTTAAGCCCAAGAATTTGAGATTACTGTGAGCTGTGATGCCACAGTACTCTACCAAGGGTGACATAGTGTGACAAAAAAAAAACAACAACTCTATATGTTGCTATATAAATACAAAAAATACAAATATATATAGGAAAAATCAACAAGTTCGTTTTATATTATCAACCTCTTCTACACATTAAAAAGAAAAATGTTATATAGTATATTTGGCAGTATCTCAAGTGGACAGTAATAAAAACTGAACAGAAACATTTCTGAATTGCTGAATTCTACCTAAAGTTTGAATCAAATGAACATCTACAAAATTAAAAATGAAAAAATATGTATTAATATTTAATACCCAACGATGCATGAATTACTGAAGTGAGGTTTTTTATTTTCCTGATTTTCTTTTTATTACTAAGAATTGGTCACAAAAAAGGGAATTTCCTAATAAACATACAAGAGAAAAATTGCCACCTAGATGGAAAAGACCAAATATATCCCTAACTTATACCACACACTCATAAGATGCCAGATGTATGGAGGTCTGAAAATGAAAGTGAAGAAAAATATGCAAAGTATCACGTCTTTTTATCACCTTACTCAAAAATGTTAAAAGGGCAGACTTCTTGGGGAACATGAATTACCCAGTTAAAAATGCCTAGGAGAGTAACATTTTGAAAACATATTAGTTACATGCAGTGACCCCACAACAAATTTCTACTGAATACACACAATTAAGTGGCATTTAAGAAAAGTTAACTAAAATTCAGATTTAAAAAAGGGTAAGAATTAACTAGAAAATTATAGTATGAAAGAGATTTCTAATTAGCTCCCCTACTCACAATGCTGACACCATAATCCTTTGGAGCGAGTGCAGCTTAGGATTTTGAAGAGAACTCTAGTGGGCACCTGAATTAATAGTACTTAGGACTTGTGAACTCTAAGTTCATGCACTTGGGACCTTAAATAATCACAGTAATATGATGTTACTACATAAAAGCACTCAGCACCAAACACTGCAAACAAAAAACCCAAAAGACCAAAAATAACTAAGAATCTGAAGAAAAATGCCTTCCACAAAAACAAAAGGCAAAAAGGATAAGCTAGAGAAAATTTTATATAATAACTGACTTCCCACCTAAGAATATGGCAGTTTGGAAGACAGTGAAGTTACAAAGTCTTACATCAACAATACAACAAAGACACCATGATAATTATAGCTCAAAAGGAGAATTGATAAATTTAATCAAAGGTGAATTTAATATCCTAAATATATTATTTCAACAACTATATGGCCAAAGCACTGTCCTAGGCACTAGGGATACACAGTGAACAAAGACCAGGTTAACTTTAGGACCAGCTAATCAGACCTACTGTGTCATTTCAGGATGTACTAAAAAAATCTTGCCACTTCCATGCTTGTAACATTTTTTCAGTAAATAGATGTAAAATCCTTAAACTAATGAGAATAAGTCTTCATCAAAATTCAGTTAGGTCTGCATTGGGCCTGAAAATAGGAGAAGGGACAGAGGATGCTATATGTTTAGAAGCTCAGAAACTTCCAGTTCATGACTTCTGATAATCTTAAGTCCAGTGGACAAGGATATGTACCAAGTTTTACTGGAGTAATTTATATTACACAGCCACAAAGGAACTTGGCAAGATAAAAAGTGACAAGTAGGGTGGCACCTGTGGCTCACTGGGTAAGACGCTGGCCCCATGTGCCAAGGGTGGCGGGTTCAAACATGGCCCCGGCCAAACTGCAACGAAAAATAGCCAGGCGTTGTGCTGGGTGCCTATGGTCCCAGCTACTTGGGAGGCTGAGGCAGGAGAGTCGCCTAAGCCCACGAGTTGGAGGTTCCTATGAGCTGTGATGCCACAGCACTCTACCCAGGGTGATAAAGTGAGACTGTTTAAAAAAAAAAAGTTAAAACAAGTTAAAAACCCCTTCTTAAACAAAAGAATGTGAACTGACTGTAAACTATTACAAATATAATTAACCATGCAGAAGATAGGAAAGTATATCATATTTAACGAAAACTTCTTCAGAGTCAGTATTTCACAGGTTTCATTATTAAAACAGTAAATTTCAATTACGTAAGTTCACCTTGTTGCATATCCATTATCTTTTGCTTATCACAAAAATTGTTAGGTAAGGAAAAGTAAGGTAATGGCCAGGCTATATCAAAGTTTAATGGATTAATATTGGTTATATAAATACCTTATTTTTGGACTACTGTGCTTGAAGAACTGCAGAAATTTGGGAATCATGATGTTGAGAGGACGATCTAAAACATCACTATCTAAAATTTCAGCTGAATCTTCACATATTTTTTGAAGAGCACCAAATGCTCCCTGTGAAAAGACACATATTTAAATTATTAGAATCCATTAAAAAATTAACCCATTTAAAAGCAAAATTGAGGACTGTTGTAATATACATGGATTAATGTTGTCAGCCTATATAAAACAGCTAAAATCCATAAATCAAATAATTCAATTTTAAGACAAATTATACCACAGAGTATCTATAATCTGTCTAAATATAATGGGGTACAATTTAAACTTAGCAATGCATAACTTAAGAGAATTGGAGGATATTTTGGTTGGCAAAGATTAACTCAACACTTCTCTTTTTGAAGCTCACAGAGGTCAGAAATAGATTTAAAGTCACTTACATATATAAAACCACTCATTGGGTAACTGGTGACAAAATCTGTCAAAAGGGCATACAATTCAAATTGGCAACTATACCCTGTCTTCTTTATGCTTTATAATTATCAGTAGTAAATGTGGTGGTACAATTAATTTAAAAGGCATCTAGCATTAAGTATAGGCAATTACCCAATATCCTTTTGGAGTTCAATATATTTTAAAAATATTAAATTGGGGGATTTTTTTTAAAGTTTAAAATGTAATTAAAAATATAAAATTTCAGTCATAGATTTAACATGCTTAAATATTAGGAACTTTAATTGTTAAAATAGCATATTTGACTAATAACGTCTTTGAAAAAATATTTTTAGTTTTTAAAGCCTGTTAAGGTTTGGCATCTGTAGCACAGTGGTTACAGTGTTGGCCATATACACCAAGGCTGGCAGATTCAAACCCAGCCCGGGTCAGCTAAACAACTGCAACAAAAAACAGCTAGGCGATGTGGCAGGCACCTATAATCCCAGCTTCTTGGGAGGCTGAGGCAAGAGAAATTGCTTAAATCCAAGAGTTGGAGGTTGCTGTGAGCTGTGACACCACAATACTCTGAGGGTGACAGAATGAGACTCTGTCTCAAGAAAAAAAAAAGAAAGCCTGTTAAAATCAAATTAAATAGGAACTCGTTACTTACTGTGGCAAAAGTAAAAATTAAAAATTTCAATATTAAGCAAGCACTCTATACTAACATCTGGAAAATCCACGCCTTTAGTTCAGACAGATGGAGAATACTGTTTATTTAAAGTAAAATTTCCATGTAGTAGCTCCACCATTCACAATAACTGCAGTTTTAACTTTTTATTCTTAAAAAGTATTTACAATTTCAATCTTTTATGTTATCACTATTATACTAAAGCACTATTTAAATGTAATCAACTGTTATTACATGATGACTAAATATTTAGTTTTTCTGTAATCTTATCAGTGTATTCAAGCATTTTTGTGTAGATAAGAATAAAGAATTTTTTTTTCTTTTAAGGAGGGAGAAAAGTGACTTTAAACACTACTTTGCTAATACTCCCTCTTCTCCCCATCTTCTCTGCCTATTTCTCCTTCCCCCAGATGGGTCAGGCAACAAATTGTCAAGTAAGACCACCTGATTCCTTTCTGTTAGGTTACGCCTGTGCCTGCCATGCCTACAATCCCTGCTCTCATTTGACAGGGAAAAAGAACCACTACTTTAGAGAGTAAAATTACCTAAAATGGCTTCCACTTAAAAAAGATTTCTACCCAAATTGGAAGCCTACTAATGAAAGAGATACTTAAAAGTTTTTATTTATTAACAGTGAAAAATTATAAAAGAAGAAATCCATATAGACCGAATCTCACCTCCTCAAATGAAAATATGGTTGCTGATCTCATCAGTGGCAAAAAATAATAGATCAGAGTTAATGTATGATTAAAACCAGAGAAGTTAGACATACCCCAGATGTCATACAACAAGCAGCACAAAAACAATTTAGAGGAAGCACAAAAGTACTCATGGTCTGAGAATTTGATAAATTTCTATCTGAATCTTTAAAAAAATATATTAAGATAGGCACAGTGGCTCACACCTGTAATTCTAACACTCTAGGAATCCGAGGTAGGAACATCTCTTGATCAGTAGTTTGAAATTTGCCTGATCAAGAGCAAGGAGACTCCATGTTTATTAAAAACAGACAAATTAGCTGGGCATTGTGGTAGGTGCCTGTAGTCCCAACTACTTAGAAGGCTGAGGCAAGAGAATATATAGCTAGAATGCAGGAGTTTGAGGTTGCTGTGAGCTAGGCCAATGCCATGGCACTCTAGCCTGGGCAACAGAAAAAACAAACAAAAAAATCACACGAACAGATAAAGCTTGAAAATAGGTTTGTTACATACACAAGAATAACTTCAGAACAGAAAAACCGACGACATCTCATGGGAAATATAGTGAAAAAATTTCATAACGTAACAGTCTACAGAAAACAGTAAGCTAAATGATTCATCAATGTGAAACACGAAGATAACTTCAAGCTACTAAGTTTTGAAATTGTGTGTTTCAGAGGAAGTATCTTTCCAAAAGGTTGCTAATACACAATAAGAAAAGTAGAAGAGAAAAACTATGTATAGAACAAATACCCTTACCTCACAGGTGTTGTAATCTTCGGAATCCAACAGACTACAGAGTTTTGGTAAGAGGTCAGGCCAATTCTGCAATTCTCCCTTGGAGGCTATGGTTGTAATCAAAATACCTTGAAAGAAAATACACATCCTTAGGCAGTATCTACACTGTGTTGCATACTGCCATACGAGCAACTATACCTGGGTGCACACACACATATTTAAATATCCTACCCAAGATTTCCAAACTATGTAAATAACATTCACCAGTAGATATCCCCCCATCACCACAGCCTACCTATGGAAAAAACATAGCATTGACCAGATGTTTCTAATCTCGTTTCCCAACAATTCATCAAGTATCTGTACAAACAACTGCAATTTGCTTTACTATGGTGAAAGCAGGGATGGCTTCACCAATTAACTCTAATTCTATACACACAAAAAAGCAGAACAAAAATACATCAACATGTCAGGAGCACCTACAACTGTGTGATGAGTTTGTGAGTCTTTTAGGTTCAAATAAAAGACACTTTAAGAAGCCAAGAACAGCTCCCTGACTTAATTTGGATTCATAGCCAAAGACCATGGTAAAGAAAATTAAAGATGATGAGCATCACTAGAGAATAATCCCACTTGTTCAGTCTGTTTACAACACTCTACCTCATGGATACCAGCTACACCCTTCTATAAAAGTTCCCACCAGACTGAGTCAAGGCCGAGTTGTCAGAAAGGTGATCTTGGAGGACGGGTGGCACATGTTGACTGATCATCTTGTTTTGACTGACTGAATTATTTCAACTGTGTTGTGCAGCTGAGTTGCAATAGTCAATAGATTATGCAAATACACAAAAATGTAACATAGACGTTTTGTGTTAACACAAACACAAAAGTTGTGTGTTAACATTTTTCTCTGCCTTAGTAAATACATCACTAATAAAATGTAATTATGTTTATGGATTATCTTAAAAAGAGTCTAAACTTTGAGAGTATGCAAACTATATGTACTCTAAGCTGCAAATGTTAATCTGTAAAAATTTTGAAAATTCAATGGGTTATATATAAAAATGCCTAGCACCTAAGTCAGCATTTAATGATTATTACTAAATAGCAAATCCCTGTGTTGGGCATTATGTAAATTTCTTTAAATTTTCTACCTTTAGTTTTGAAAAGGTCGCTCTCAGTGACAAAGGAAAAAAAACCCTTACAACGAAATAGCCTGCTAGCAAAATCTGAAAAGCAGCAACACCTGATCCCCTTTGCCAATTATTCTTTCCTGAACATAAAAATATAAAACTGAGGGAAAGAGAAAGCACTTAATCTGCCTAAAAGCCTCGCAATGTCTTAAGACTGTAAATAGGTAATAATTAATGAAATTAAATATGATCTACAACTTGGTATTAACAATGGATGGCTGACATTCATCACTTCTGCGAGGAGAGCATTAAAATATGTTGACAGACCGACAAACTCCAAACTTATCTGGCCCCATCATCTCATCTATTCTTGAAAAATCATCTAATACCCAGGATAGCTGCATAAAGTGAAAGGTGACAGATGTTCCTCAGTATGTACAATTAAGGGAATGAAATGGGTGTGCTTGGCAACAACTATTAAAATCTTAAATGTTTAAGAGGAGGAGGTATGGAGGGACAAAAGTTGTCTTTTATTTTTAACTAACACAGGCAGCCAGATCATTTAATCATCCAAGCTACTTATTTAAAGCTGCATTATAGGCTTTTTGAAAAGGAAAAATTTACATATATGTGAAAAAGAAATATAATGAACTAAATGTATTCACCATTAATTAGGCTCAACAGTTATTAATATATGGTCAATCTTGTTTCACCTGTATTTCTACCTCTATCCACCCTCACGTTCCTAATTATTTTTCATCAAATCTCAGCTATCATGATGTGTGCAAACAATATTGCCGTTAAGTATGAAGCTTCTTCAGTTATTTTTAGTGAAGCAGAGTAAAAAAACTAAATAAAAACCATGTGATTTCTAAACAGAAAATTGCAGTGGCCTCTCATAAAAATACTGAAATACCTAATTAACATAAATTAGAAGTAAAACCAAGGATGTATCATTCTATTAACAGACACCAAGAAATAAAATTATGCCTATGTATCAATTTCACTTCTTTCAAAGTAAATCAGAAGATATTTAATATGTTCCCAGTATAAACCTAGCTCCCAGGTATGTTCAAAAACCTCTACAGAAGGCAAAAGGAAATCTGGAACTCACTGGGAGAAAACACCAATTCTTCTCTCCCCAGTACTATTAAATTCTAACCTTTCAAATTTAAAAATGCAAAGTACTGAAGTTTGAACCACGTTAAGTTTAGGGAGAATGCAATCTACTATCTGATGTCTACACCTTGCATTCTCTTCCTCTCTAAGCTAAGTTGGTATCTCTCAAGAAGAAATAAATAAACTTCTTTCCAAATTCCATTCCACTATACCTATGAGGAATTCTCTCTTTGATTTTAAACAGAAAACCCCGGCATACACTCACCATTCTTATCACCAGTGTCAGGAATAGGTAAAGCCTTAAGGGGGTATATTAGGGTACGTTAGAATAACCAAGAGAATCCTTTTTCAAACTACAAATGCCCTACCCCAGCAGTCCCCACGCTTTTTGGCACCAGGGACTGGTTTCATGGAAGATAATTTTTGCACAGACAGGGGAGGATGAATGGGATAGGAGGCTGAGCTCAGGCAGTGATGTTTTGTACCTGGTTCCTAACAGGCCACAGCCTAAGGGTTGAAAACCACAGCTCTACCCAAATTTAAAATCACTACCAATAATGGCACTATTTATTACAATACAATGTCTGGAGAGAAGTCACAAGGCCTCTGCTAACTTATAACAAGACAACAGGTACAAAACTAAAGACCTCTTAATGAAAGTGTTTGACTCATTTAACTGGCTTCCATTTAACCAACCTGGTAAATTAACAGACACTTGCTTTCCAACTCCTTGTAAAATTTAATTGCTTAAGCCCATGGCATACTGAAATCTGCCCAATTAGCAGGCAACTCAAGAGTATACCTGCCTATTTCTACTTCCATTAGTTGATATGTGTGCTCCCAAATCAATTTATAGCAGTTACTTTAATTAAGCATTTTAATTCAGTATTACATAAACTGAAAGTTGTTCTTTCCCTCAAAACAGGCTGAACATTCTGAAAAGACTAAAATATGGCTACTGAATTAGGTATAATCAAGGCAAATATTAAACAAGTGAGAAAAAAGTAAAAATTTAGTATCCTGTACTTAAGTTTTCAAAATTCAAAAAGTGTTTCATTACATGTAAGAATAAAAAGATACTGTACTCCACGCATTTTGCAAGGCAGACAATAAAGAACTCCAATAGCATACTCAAAGAAAACATAATAGTACTAAATTAATATCACTCACCAATGCCTCATTTTAACTAATCTGATTAAGCCAAGTTTGCCAAAGCTCTCTTATCCAGGGTCACTGATCTTTTACTATAACCAGCATTTCAAAAGCATTTAAATGCAATGAAAATTTGTATCACTATTTAACAGGAAAGATTAAAATTCCTATGGAAATTGTCTGTCATCCCTAAAAGATGATCCACTCAGAAACAGAGTAAGCAAAATTGTTGTAAAATAACTTACCAACTGTTGCTCTAATTAGAGGAGAGGAGTCACCAATATTATTTAAACATTCACTTTTAATAAAATCAGTTACACCATTTGGGAAGTTCTGAAAATGTGCCTTTACATTATTCTTCAAGATGAGACCACTCAATGATCTTGTAGGTTCATCTGTAATAAAACAACATCATTAAGTTTCACAGATTTCATTTCAAATTGTGCCAAAAATAATTAACTGTAAAAGTACAGTAGAACTTAAGCTGACTACCCAAGGGGCTGTTAAAAAAAAAAAAAGGCCAACATAAGGATCTAGGCTTTCTGTACTGATACAAACAAGAGGAGCATTTCTGGTTTGTAAGATAGGTCAACTTAAGGAGGTGGTAAACTATGAAGGTTCTACTGCATTTACATTCAAAAGGTGTTTGTGGAAGCCAGCAGGGTGGCTCACATCTGTGATTCTAGCACTTTGGGAGGCCAACTCTGGAGGATGGCTTGAGCCCTAGAGTTTGACATCAGCCTAGGCAATAGTAAGATCCATCTCAAAAATAAATAAATAAATAAGATGATTGTGACAAATTTATTTTACTATAATTAGTGAAATAAATAACTGAATACCAACAGATGAACTCCTGATTTATATATGTCAAGGTTTCTCAATCTTAGCACTACTGACATTTTGACAGTAGTTTGGTATACTGACAATTCTTTGTTGTCAGGTTGCTATCCTGTGCATTGTAAGATGTTAAGCTGCATCATCAGCTCTAGATGCCAGTAGCACCCTCTAAACTATGACAACCAAAAATATCTCCTGGGAGGCAAAACTGCCCCTGAGAACCCTTAATTTAGTTTGAGTTGGTTTATAGATGAACACTGTACTCAACCTTTATTGTTACTTGGTATAAACAGTATAGTTCTGAAAGTATTAGTTACTAAAAATATCCTATTAAAAAGATGAGTGGAAAAGTATATGGGATTATCTCCACATAAATACAGTTGTCATAAACTTATTTTTCAGACTTTGGGAACATAGTACCCAAAGCCTCTGAACTTACAAAAAGTAAAGTACCAGACTTGGCATAGATAGTAGTTTACATGTCTCATCCCAGCAGTTTGGAAGGCTGAGGTGGGAGGATTGCTCGAGGCCACAAGTTAGGAGCCTGTAGTGAGCTATGATTACACTATCAACTAAACTTCTAGTATGGGTGACAGAATGAGACGCTGTCTCAAAAAAAAAAAGGTAAAGGAAAAAAGATTTAAAAATCTTATACCACCACCGATATTTGTAATAGTTAAACACACACTGAATGGTAGCAGTGCATTTAATCCTTACAACTTCATGATACAGGTATGATTAACACTGCTGCACAGGTGAAGAAACTAAGGCCTTTGCCAAAGTCACACAAAGGCTACCAAGTGGAGAAGCCAAAATTATCAACCTTCGGAGTCTGGTTTCAGAGCACACACTCTGCACCACTCTATGAAGGAATATTAAGACAAGACGACACTAAGGAAGCACTACAATTTTACCTACCTTATTAAAAAAAATGCCCACGCTTATTCTATATGGTTAGTACTGTGTTCCCAAAGTCTGAATAGCACTGAAATCTTCAAGGGCTAAGCACACTCAGGAGCAAAAAAAAATAAAAAGCAGTTTTTCTGCATATAACCCCCATTCAGGTCATCACACAACCCAACCCTCTTATATCATCATCTACAAAACCATTTTCAATTACAACTCATTCCAATGAGTAACTTAAAACCTACTACTTCATGGCTACTGTCATGAAATAAATTAAGTCAGATATTTAACTTTCTCAAGTTTGTCTTAAGTTAGTGCCTAATAATTCAGCCAAGTAATTATTTTAAATGGCACAAGAACTTGTAAAGAAGACAGTATTGTTTTTATAGTAAAAGTATAATTTTAATAAGCTACAACATGAGGCAAAACAATTTAAAAGTATATATCCTCTTAAAACTCATTTTAAAAAGTCACTACTTTTTTTTTCCTTTAAGACTTTACTTAACTAGAATTTGTCCACTTTGTATAATAAGGGAATTAGAGCAGCTGATCTCTGAGGTCCCTTCCAGATCTAAAACTACTCAGTGATTCAATGATAAAATTACTAAAAATCCCAGTACTTGAGAGGCTGATGAGGTAGGAGAACTGCTTGAGGCCAGAAGTTCCAATTCAGCCTGGACAACACAGCAAGACCTTGTCTCTACAAAAAATAAAATTACCTGACATGCCTGACATGTCTTAGCTACTCGGGAGGCTTAAGAGGGAAGACGGTGGGAGCCCAGAAGCTTGAGGTTACAGTGAGCAATCATCATATCCCTGTACTCCAGCCTAGAGTACAAAGTGAGACCCTGTCTCTTAATAAAAGATTATTAATATGGTAAGCATTTTCATTTCAAGATGTTATTTATGTTCTTTCATGAAGATGGCCACAAAACAAAGATTTAAAGAAAGAAATAAATATGGCATCTATCAAACTATGTCCTCATCTTCCTGGGGATGGGGAAATGAGTAAACACAAGAAGAAATATCAACTGTTCACAAATGTAAAATTTCTACTCTGTCCTTTGGGAAATGGCACCCACTGAACAGAAGAAATACATTTTAGGGTCAAGAAAACATGAATAAAATATTTTCCAACATTTTATGGTTTTGTAATAGGTTTTTATGGAGGTAGTAGCTTCCAAATTCTATTGTTGCTAAGTTTTTTAACAAGTACTTTTCAAGTACCCTTATGTCCCAAGAAAGCTTTAATAATGAGTATAATATCTTAACAACCTTACTATACGGAATGTAGGGGTGAAAGCATGAGAGTTGACAGCTTGATAATAAAATTTTCAGAAGACCAGGAGCGATAGCTAACGCCTGTAATTCTAGCACTGTAGGAGGCGGAGGTGGAGGCGGGTGGATAGTGTGAGCTCATGAGTTCGAAACCAGCCTGAGCTGTCTCTACCAAAAATAGAAAAACCGAGGCAAAAGGATCACTTGAGCCCAAGAGTTGGAGGTAGCTATGAGGTATGATGCCTTGGCACTCTACCCAGAGCAATAGCTTAAAACTTCGTCTCAAAAGAAAAAAAAATTCAAGTAAAACAGTTATAGACTAGAAAAATTCACTTAAACATTTTAGTTCTTTAAAAAGCAAACAGGAGACTGATCAGAATCTAAGAAAAATTTACATATTAAGATATAACGTATTATATTTTTCAAACAAGAAATATTAATTGCTGAACTTAAGGACTGAATAAAAGAATTCCTAGATTCTTAAAACTTAGATCTGAAGTTTAAAATTTTCTATTATATCAGTGGTTCTCAACCTATGGGTCGCGACCCACAGAAACTGCATTAAAGGGCCGCAGTATTAGGAAGGTTGAGAACCACTGTATTATATCCTTCAATAAGAAGTTAACATCCCACTAAGTCTATGTTAACCAGTTTGATGAAAATATTTCAAATTGTATATGAAAGCACTACACTGTACCCCATGTTTGCATTAATGTATACAGATATCATTTAATAATAATAATAATAAAAAGTTAACACCCATCCATTAACTACAAAATCATTTGAAAACAATGCAAAATAAATCACTATGTGTGAATTCAAAATCTGACAACAGGATTACTGAGATTTTACTATCTGTTAAGACCATTAACCTGTTAAGAGTTTGG
>CAUYQV010142728.1:0-19060 GCA_963574575.1 Galagoides demidoff
CGCCTGTGGTCCCAGCTACTTGGGAGGCGGAGGCAGGAGACTCGCTTGAGCCCAGGAGTTGGAGGTTGCTATGAGCTGTGATGCCATGGCACTCTACCTAGGGGGATAGCTTGAGGCTCCATCTCAAAAAAAAAAAAGAAAAAACACAGTGACCTATGCAGTCAGGTCTTCAGGCTTCAGGTGCCTTTATCTACTCTACCCCCTCTGCTTTTTTTCCCCCCGAACAGATTACTTGAGAAGATTTTTCTATTGTATTCTCTCATTATACTCTCTCTGCAATATTATCCTAGAACTCTGTCTCGAAGACCTAGCAGTGATAACAGATAAAACGTGCCTTGTACTAACTTAAGTACTTAGACACAGTTCTGCTCAAATAATCACATACTTCTGGAAAATAACAATGAATTACTAAGAAACTATCAGAGTTACAAATAGTTCAAACACATCTAGTGGAAACAAAATCCAAAATATTTACAAAAGGTAAGGATATTACTTGACACGACTAAGCTTTATCTCTGAAAAAATGATATGAAAATCCAACTACTTCACAAAACTGAATTCATCTATTTCATTAATATTCTGTGATTCATGGCTTTTCTGCAGAATATAACAATTTACTGATATTAAATTTTGACTATTCCTATACTACAGGCTACTTTTTCTACTAAAAACAATGCTGGCATTTCTTAGCCTCTTGAAAAGGGTTTGTTTTTTTTTTCTTTTTGCAGTTTTTGGCAGGGGCTGGGTTTGAACTGGCCATCTCCGGCATATGGAACCAGCGCCCTACTCCTTTGAGCCACAGGCACCACTCCATTGAAAAGCTATTTTTTAAAAAAAGAAAGAAATCAAGAGGCATGAAGTAATTTTTTAAGTTCCATCACAGTTGACCAAATTTAAAAATCAATGTTAATCAGCCTGATTAAAGGAAGGAATCCCAGCTCTTACCATCTGATCCATGTAAGAGGCAAAACACCAAAAGGCATCCACTTCATTCTCCATCACATACAGAAGAGGGGAGAGCAAGTCGCTCATTCCTTGTACATAACCTAAGAAGGAGAGGAAAAGAAACCTTCTGACAACCTAAGATTTATGTATCCTTTTGTGCATATCACTACCATTTCACTTAAAATTACATATTTCCTTCAGATTTAGAAACTGGCAAATATCAATGTTCACCAAGAAAGAACACAAAGGAGGAGGAGCCTCGTCATCAGGTGAGAGGGACGAGCTGCTTTAGACTGATGTCGGGCAGGCAAGGAGCTTCTGTCACATTCTTAGTTCGTATAGAATCACTATGAAGAATGTAACAAAAAAACAGTGTGCAGACACAGCCTGAGAAAGAAGACAGATACAGAGAGAACCCAGATGAACATCAAATGTTAAGAGTACAAGCTCAAAGGGAGATCTGAGAAGGAGCAGTCACAGAAGGGAAAAAATCCAGGGAGAAGAATGCTGCAAAAATCAAGAGGAAGAAAGCCAAGTGTTCAACAGTGCCAGACTACTAGGAAAAGTCAAGTAAAATAAGAGCTGGAAAGGGTCCAGGCGCCTAGCAGTCAGGCTGCTGGTGACCCAGACAGAAGGGGTCACAAACACAGTCTCACGCCTCTCCTCAACAGCCGCATCTACATCCCTGCCTCCTCTGTGTCACTCTCAACCAGTGCTAACAACCAGGTTTAATCCCACCAATATTTTGTATCTAACGCACTTTAACTACCTTTCTCTTCATGTTATTAACTATAGCCCTCGATTGAAAGAAAAATTGGAAAGGTAAGCAATCAGATGCCTCACTTAAAAAGTGTTAGTTTTTCTGTTCACCTGAATATGCCAAGTTACTTGTTTCTCCTTTACAAAACCCTCAATTTCCTTGTTTTACAATGCCATTTCAGACTTAAAAACATATTTTTGAACCAACAAAGAGACAATAGCTTATACTAAGCCTTTTCATTTACACATTACAAATCAACTTTGGTAATTTTTATATATTTATTAAAATTACATACTTTTCAATGAGTAGCTTGGGAAGTCTATGGAAATACAGTATTTCCTTTCTAATGCTTACATTTTATTTACCAAAATCCATCTGTACTGAATCTATTTAAGCTGTATTTAGAAAGGAAAGGCAATAGTAGTATTAGAAATGATACACAGGTATACATCACTCTGCCAGTTTTGGAAGAAACCTTTTAAAAGTTTCCTATTATCAGAACTTTCCTAGCTGGCACTGACACTGTGAAATTAATAACAGATATAGAGCCTAAGCCAATTCAAACATGCAGGAAATCTAATCTGAATTCAACAAAGGATAAAAAGAATACCTTACTGGGTCTTACTGTGTTTGGTCTATGACAATACAGTGGAACCTCTGTAAGTTGACCACCCAAAGGACTACACACTGGGCAACATCCGGAGGTGGTCAGCATAAGGAACTCATGTCTGGTCTATGAAAATCAGGTCAACCTAGGAGGCGGTCAATGTAGGGAGGTAGCAACTATGGAGGGTACTATTCAAAGTGTACTACTCAAAAGATTTAAAAAATTTCTCCTCTGGAGAAAGTACTGTATTATTAAGTTATAATAACTAAAAATTCCTAAAAAGCCAATTTAATACTTATAAGTCTTCAAATTTTATATAGGATCACCACCACATTTTTTCTGTTAAGTCTTAGCTGAAGCAAGCAGTTAAATTAATCTTCATGTTCTGGTTGCTTTTAATCTATCTTATTTTATACATGATAATCTTTGGGGTATGTCATGGGTTGTGGGGGTGGAATTAAGGTACAAATTCCTTTTAATTAAAGAAAGGTTAAAGCTGTTTAAATTAGCATTCAGTGACCTCAGATTCTGCACTGGTACTGGCTGATGCACATCTTAATCAGCACAACTGTAATTTCTAAAATAATTACCTACAATTAACTGCATAGCAAATTTCAGTGGAAGGTATACAAAATGAACTCCTTATCATCCTAATGTGCATTTTTTCTTATACTAAAAAGAAAAATTTAATCTATACATAGGTCAGTTTTCCAGGTAACTGATGCTTATCCCTTAGAGTATCAAATTAGAAAAAAACTGGAGGTTGGAAATTATTTTTTAAAAACATTAGACATTCTCTTGCCTTCTTACACACCATATTTTGAGTATAACTTAACTTTTTTTTGATTATTCAGGATTATCTTTATGAACATACACTATAAAAAAAGAAGACACAGCCCACAAAAACTTCCTGGAGGCCTTCGCACTCAGGAAAAATCAATCATCCTTAAGATCTCCCACCACTCTTGCTAATTTTTATCTCCTTCCTCACCATTGAGACTACTCAATGCAAATGCACCTGCCTCTCATCTACAGGTGAAGATGCCTATAGCTCTACATGGCAGCATCGTCTACTAAAGAGTGGATTTACAGCCCAGGTCACTGTGCTGTGAGTGAAGAATGAGAAATGAATGCCACTGCTTTCATAAAAAGTACCTCAGCTTCTCAGAAGGTCAGAGTTACGCTATCAGTGGAAACTCTGACTACATTTCAGACAACTGAAGTGCTTGAATGGACCTGTAATCCGAGGTTCATTTAATGTGTTAAGTGTTGAGGTGTTTGGAAATGGCAAGTTATCTAGACCACTCTAAAAACCTTCAGCATTCAGGAACTCCTGCTACAGAATATGTGTGAATTCCTACCTCAAAATTACCACCTGAGAATGGGCACTGCCTCCTTCTTCCCTGCAGTGGCTTGTGGTACTCCAGGGTAAAGGTGAGAATGCCAGCCTGCAAAAGAGACCTGGCTCTGTACCCCGAGACCAATTATTCACTACATGTGCAATCTTCTGTCACACTCTGAATCAAAATAACTTACCCCTCATAAGGTAAGAATTATTTCCCCACTTCTTCAAAAGGCTGTTACTAGAATGAAAATAAAAATCTCTGTGACCTAAAAAGCACTCTACCAATATTTTTCCAATGATCCAATTTGAAGCTCACTATAGGTGCAATAGACAGGACTGGCAACCAAATACAAACTTCACAGAACAAACCCCTTTATTAAACAAATTTGTTCTATAAACTTTGGATTCAGTCAAAAGGCCACACTCAAGGATCTAAAAGACCACATGCTGCCCCCCAAGGCAACAGGTTCCTCTGACTTACACAGGAAGCCTGGAAGAATTTACATAGACAAACACAAGGAAGAAAATGGACCTGTATTCCAAGGTTCATTTAATGTGCTAAGTGTTGAGTCACCTTCTCCAAAACATGTCTTAAGCTCCACTAAAGTAGTCTGAAAAACATCTATTTCTACTGTGCTCAAGCTGGGAGGTAACTCCCACTTGCTTGGCAAGGTAACTGAGAAATGTTTCTATTATTTATACTTATTTAAAGGTTAATGGTTAGAGAATTTATTGGTCCTTTAAAGAAACAATTCAGTTCTCTCGCCCCTTAGTAAGCCTTCCCCAAGCCATTTCCCACTTTCACTTCCAGCACCAGTCCTTATAATGCATTCTTGGTAGGAAGAACTTAATCAAGCAAAAAGATTAGGTTCTGCATCCCTACAAAATTGTCTATATTTCTCGTGTAAGATTTCAAATCAGTATTTTTCTTCAGAACATTTTCCAAGCATATCAAATAATGGTTCTAATGTCTCAGCAATTTTTTCCAAGGCACTCCTAGGCTCAAAGAAATAACTAATAGCTCCATTCGTGAATATTAAGCAGTTAGGTCCAAACAACTTAATAACTACTTTTGTCCTATGAATTTAGCACCTGTTGAGCACTACACTTCTCAAACCTTGAAATTCAACTAGATACCACTATCCTCACTTCCTATTTCTCATTTATTTT
The DNA here is from genome assembly GCA_963574575.1 of Galagoides demidoff. Classification (NCBI taxonomy): domain Eukaryota; kingdom Metazoa; phylum Chordata; class Mammalia; order Primates; family Galagidae; genus Galagoides; species Galagoides demidoff. The sequence goes on from CAUYQV010142728.1 coordinate 4,828, forward strand.
TACACAGTATTTGCATATCACAGCAAGGCCAAAAGCTCAGCTTTGGAAAGATACGACTTCATCTAAAGGCACGGAGTGATCTAATACTAAAACCTTTAACTATTTCAATAAGTCGTCAGGAGACTGTCCTACAGATATTGCTACCATTCCTTCAAGAATTTAAGACACCCCACATGCCCCTGTGAGTTTGCTACAGCATCCCAGGGCTCCCTGGTTAGGAACAAGAGAGCAACGTTTCCAGGCCCCCAGAAAAACTAGGTCACAGAGTTACTACCTATGTCTAACTTGTTAATAAATTTAAATTCTAAAGCAAATATATTTATATTTAAATATTTCAATATTAGGACTTTACCTAATTTAAAGAAGAAGAGAACTTACCTAAATCAAAATCATACATACAGTAGGTCATCAAAATGTCATGAAGCAAAATCAACCCTGGATTATCTTGGCCTTCATAAAACTTGTTTGTTCGATCTGTTCTGTTAACATCTTTTTCTGAAAAGGAAAATCATCATGTATTTGAAAGCCTTTCAAAAAACAGATTCTTGTGAAGTTCACACCTTGTAAGTAGAGAATTATTTTTCTTGCCAATAATTTATCTTGTCAAGCTTTATTTAACAAAAGAAAACATTCATCAAATTCCATTTCAAGCATGCATGAGAAATAAAGTAGCATGGGAGATATTTTCCAAAAACTGGTCTACTTCCTCATAGGCAGATTTTAAAATATTGTTCTTTTTTTTCTAAACATAGAAAAGTTTTATTTGCATAGTAGGAAACACTTTCAATGAATTAAAAACAATACTAAGTAAAAATCCACTAGTTAGTGATAAAAATGCCAGTCACTAATGCATGTGATAGACAGTAGTCATACTTAAAAAGAGTAATAGAAAAAGTTACTACTCAATCATAATTGAAGACATTTGTTTCTTTCATAATTACTTCATTGTAAGAAGTACTATCAACTTCTTCATTTTCTATAATCATCTTTAGGAAAAATCACTTCCTTATTACTTCACATACACACCACTGATCTTAGATAGCATAAGCCACTTACCCATACTTTACTAAAAATGATTTCATAATGTTAAAAACAGATTTGGAAACATGAGAGCATGAGTGTTTGAAGTTGTATTGACAATTCAATTCCCAAATACTGAGGTCTGCTAAGTGCACACTTTACAACTAAAAAGGCATTCTCCAGTAGTTTAGTTACCAAATCCCTCAGTAAATTATTAAGAAATAACCTCCATTTTTTTGGAGACAGAGTCTTACTCTGTCACCTAGGGTAGAGTGCTGTGGCATTATTATAGCTTGTAAATTCAAGCAATCAACCTGCCTCAACCTCCCAACCACCTGGGAATACAGATGGGGCCACCACAGCCAGCTAGTTTTTCTATTTTTAGTAGAGATAAGGTCTGGGCCTTACTGTTCCTGAGGCCAGTCCTTATCTCCTGAGCTCAAATAATCCACCAACCTTGACCTCCTAGAGTGCTGGGATTGTTATAGGCATGAGCCACTGGGCTCAGCCAAGAAGAAATCACTTAAAGAAACTGAAAATGATTAATTTGCATTATAATCAATTCCCTTTTAAAATCTGTAACTGCCTTCATCCTTATTAAACTTGAGTAAGTTTGTAAACTCTTTACAAAGAGACGACAATATAAAAGATGACATAAGTCCAGGCATGGTGGCTCACGCCTGTAATCCCAACACTAGGAGACTGAGGTGGGTGGACTGCCTGAGCTCATGGGTTCAATAACAGCCTGAGTAAGAGCAAGACCCATCTCTAAAAATAGCCGGGCATTGTGGTAGGGGCCTATAGTCTCAGCTACTCAAAAGGCTGAGGCAAGAATATCACTTGAGCCCAAGAGTTTGAGGTTTCTGTGAGCTGTGACGCCATAGCACTCTACCAAGGGCAACAAAGTGAGGCTCTGTTTCAAAAAAGAAAAAAAAAAAAAAATGACAAGAGGACCAGGACTGGCTACCACTTGTGATCCTAGTACTCTGGGAGGCCAAGGCAGATAGACTGCCTGAGTTCAGGAGTTTGAGACCAGCAAGAGCAAGGGTGAAACTCTGGCTCTAAAACTAGCCAGGCATTTTGCAGGCACCTATAGTCCCAGCTGTTGGAGAGGCTAAGGCAAGAGGATCACCTAAGCCCAAGAGTACTATCACATAGTTCACAGTAAGGCTGCTGTGAGCTGTGATACCAATGCACTCTACCCAGGGTAACAGAGTAAGACTCGGTCTCAAAAAAAAAAAAAAAAAAAAAGATAACATTATTTATGAGGTTAGATTACGTAAGAACATTTAAAAAATATATTAAAACAATGGTCTAGGCTCAGCCCTGTGACACAGTGGTTACAGCGCCAGCCACATGCACCTAGGGTGGTGGGTTCGAGCTGGGCCCAGGCCAGCTAAACAACAACAACTGCAATAACAACAACAAAAATAGCCAGGCATTGTGGCTGGTGTCTGTAGTCCCAGCTACTTAGGAGGATGAGGCAAGAGAATCACTTAAGCCCAAGAGTTGAGGTTGCTGTAAGCTGTGACACCACAGTATTCTACCAAGGGTAACATAGTGAGATTCTGTCTTAAAAAAAAAAAGTCTAACTTTCAGTACATTTACTTACACCTAATTTTTTTAAAAAGTACATATCGGCTCGGCGCCTGTGGCTCAAGCGGCGAAGGCACCAGCCACATACACCTAAGGTGGCGGGTTCGAATCCAGCCCGGGCCCGCCAAACAACAATAATGGCTGCAACCAAAAAATAGCCGAGCATTATGGCGGGCGCCTGTGGTCCCAGCTACTTGGGAGGCTGAGACAGGAGACTTGCTTGAGCCCAGGAGTTGGAGGTTGCTGTGAGCAGTGAAGCCATGGCACTCTACCCAGGGGGACAACTTGAGGCTCTGTCTCAAAAAAAAAAAAAAAAAAGTACATATCCACAGAATTGTAGATACATTCCTCAAATAAGAAAAAGCAAAACCAAAACTATCATGTTATACATAATTTTCAATTTAAAATGTCAAAATGTTTCGATCTCATTTCATAACTGATAAAGAGGTACTTAATTTTTTTATGAACTCAAGCATAACTTATAGTCATGATACAAATATAGAATATCTGCTTTAACAGGTGTTTTAAATATAGTAACAAGTTATCTGTACCCACAAGAACTACCAGTTCTTCTTCTTACATAGATATTTAGTAATGACAAGGCAAGCAGAAAACAGAAAAAGGATTAAAAATGAGATTCTGTAATGTATTTCTAGAAAGAAAAGGGGTGCTTGAGTTTAAAAGAAAAAAAAGCCCTAGTTAAATACAACTCTCGACCTAACTGGATATACCTTAAAAAGCTGAAGAAAACCCCAACCACACTGACTGGCTCCATTGTCTATTCACCATCACTAACCACAAGTGAGCCTTAATGCTACCTGGCAATCCATTCACTCTGCCTGTTCATGGAACTATTTCACATCTCCTTTCTCTTCAAGCCTCCATCTCTTCCCACATCCCAGGTCTCAGACAAGGACTTTGCTTCCGACTTCTGAGAAAACAGAAACTATCTACATAGAACTTGCACAGGCTCCCACCATTCTAACCACATAACTATATTTGAGAAATCTCCCTTCTCTCTTATCATTAGAAATGAGCTCCGATGGTCACAGCTAAGACCAGCCCTTCCTCTCGTTCATGAGGTCCATCACCAAGTGACTATCCAAGGACTCTAGGGATTCTTACCTCCCCCTCCAGTTTCATCAGTTTTTCCTCTCTATTGGACTATTACTATAACATTCATACTATCATTTCTTTCATCATCATAAAAACCATCTGAACCCTACTTTTCCCTCTACCTGCTGTCTCGTTTTCCATTTGTGTAAAGCAAAATTACTTGAAAGAGCTATCTGTATTGTCTCCAAGTCCTCTTCTTCCACAGTCCTGGGACAGGAACAAGTCTAAAATGTACTGTTCCTTTCAGCTTGGAATGCCTTTCACCTGCATTTCTGCATAGCCCATCCCTCCCCCCTTTTCAGGTTACTCCTCAAATACCAAAGTCTTCCCTGGTTGCCCAAGTTAAAACTGCAACATTGCATACAAACTTCCTAATCCTTTTCTTTGCCTTATTTTCTATTGAGCACTTAACACTAACAAACCATGTATGTTACTTCCTGGTCTTCCCTACAGAAATGTAAATTCCATGAGGGCAAGAATTTTCCCTGTTCTGTTCATTGATGAATTCCCAATGTCTAGAGGAAAGCCTAGTACATAGTAGGCGCTAAGTATTTATTGAATGATGCAACATATGAACACTTAAAATAATGTGATTTTCAAAAAGATCCTGGTGATGCTAACGTGCACCAAAGGTTAGAAACCGCTGCTCTCAAGACTGGCACTTCTGGGCCTTAACTCTCTTTTTCCCTAGGTGACATCATCTATTTCCATGGATATTTACACTGATAACCCAAATTTTTATCTCCTGCCAGACCATTCCAGGCTACTCTACTGGCTACCTGACATTCCATTGGTAGGCTCACCTTAAAGTATACACTATTAGCGCCTCATTCAGTCTCACCACACCCAATTCTGCCTACCTGAACAGTGTGCAACTTCGACCAACCACCCAGTTTCTCAAGTCAAGAAAATTGAGACCTATCTTTGATTTCTCTCTCCCCTTCACACCTCACATAATACAACAGAAAATCTTATCAATTCTATCACCAAAACATAACATGACTCCATCTATTTTTCTTTTTTTTTTTTTAAACCAGGGTTGGGCTTGAACCCACCACCTCCAGCAAGTGGGGTCAGCGCCCTCCTCCTCTGAGCCGCAGGCGCCGCCCCTCTATCTACTTTTCTACATCTCTGATACCACCATCTCTTGCTTAAACTTCTCCTAACTGGTCTCCCTGCTCCTCCTCTTGACTCAGTTCATCTTCACACAGCAGTGAAAATGATTTTAAAATATAAATAAGATAGTCTTATTTTAAATGCCCCAGTACATCATATATTTAAAGTAAAATCCAAGTTCTTGACATGATCTACATGTATAAGGCATACAGCTAACTATGTAGTTTTGTTTTTAATAAAGTGAATTAATATTCCCCCAAAACAGCTTTTCATAATCACGCAAAAATCCCTCTGGGAAAAAGTAGTATAGAAAACGAATGCTTTAAATGTAAAGCATTTTAGATTTTATATACTTCCACTGGTAGAAAGCATGGCATAGTTGAAAGGCTAATTAAAAATTAGACCTGAGTGGGCAGCACCTATGGCTCAAGGAGTAGGGCACTGGCCCCATATGGTGAGGGTAGGGGGTTCAAACCCAGCCCAGGCCAAAAAACTGCAAAAAAAAAAAAAAAAAGGAAGAAGAAGAAGAAGAATTAGACCTGAGTATGCATGAGCCTAAACTACAGAACTAACTGAACAGATGGGTTAGGACAATTTACTAACCATTTTGGGATTTCCATTTCATCTGCTAAAAATGAGCAAATTAAAGTATTTCTCAATTCAAATTATACCATAGGGATTTAAAATTCCTAAATTTTTCTTTATCAGTCTCCTGGAAAGGTTGAGAGTATCATCATTATTGCTTTAAAGGAAAGAGGATATCACATGTGGAAAGAAAAGTCTTTCTTAAAATACAGAATTTTTTGTCTTCTAAGTCCCCTTCTAGTCCAAGCCGGGGGTAGAGGGGGATGGCCATTATCACTTTTCCTAATGAAACTGAAAATGCAAGAAACTTCAGGTACCTCCAGACTTTGCCTTTTGCCTTAACCAGAAGAAGGACACAATTCATAGTGGTATTACTCATTTTTGAGAAAAATAAAGTTCTTTTTTGATGAAAAGTACTATTACCAAAAAGATCTCAGCACTTACCTTTGTGTCTACAAAATTCATAAAATCAGTTGTTACTCTGGGCTTTCTAAATACAATTTAGAGAAATCTTACTTCCCCGAGAGTGTGGTTTAGAACTGGGCTCTGCACACTTAGTAACCACTTGACCTTGCATGATTCAGTACGCTCTCAATGCTTTAGTTTTCTCATCGGTAAAATGAAGATTCTGAACTAAAACTTGTCAAGTAAACACATACAGCACTAACTATGCATCCTTTAAGAACTTAACTAACCTGGTCTTTATTGTAAAAGCTAGACAACACAATACTATTTGGCAATAAGTCTATAATTTTTTACTTTTTTTGAAACAGAGTCTCACTCTGTCACCCAGGGGTGGAGTGCCAGGACATCACCAAAGCTCATAGCAAACTCAAACTCCTGGGCTCCAGCAATCTTCTTGCCACAGCTTCCCACAGAGCTGGGACGACAGGGGCCCTCCATAATGCCCAGCTAAGTTTTTCTATGTTAGAAGAGACAGGCTCTCACTCTTGCTCAGGCAGGTCTCAAACTCCTGAGCTCACGCAATCCACCACTTTGGACTATTATAGGTGTGAGCCACCACACATAGCCAAGTCTAATTTTCCTATGATAAAATTCTATCAAGCACTTTTTTTCTCCTTAAAAATAATTATTTCCAGGGGAAACAGTTATTTGATTTTGAAATATTAACAAAAATTTACTGTCTAGAATCATTTAATTTAAAAAATGAAGTATATGCATATTTAGGAAAGGTCTAACAGAGGGATACAAACCAAAGCCTGTTAACCAGAATTATCTCGGGTAACAGAAATAAAATTAATCTTTATTTTCTTCTTTTTGCTCATCTACAGTTCCTAATTTTCTATAATAAATACAAATTACTTTCATAATAAGAAAGAAAATAATGAAACCTTTTAAAAATGAAATTAACACAAGCAAATAAAGTTAAGCAATCTTTTTTTAAAAAATCATATTTTAGAACCAAAAATTGAATATATGGATCCCTACACTTACTGAATTCCTATACCTTTTGGAAGAGGAATTACCAAGAACATAAAGCACATGTCCCAGTGCACATTCTAACTATGATCTGCTTTTTGAATGCTAATGCTGCAGCACGCACCTTCAGCTCTGTAACCTTAATAAGACACCAATGGAAACCCTTCTCTTGCATTTCCCAAGTTGTTAAGAAAAAATTACCAATAAGACTTCTGTAATCTCTTAACCTCGAATTTCTCTTCTCTTGTTCCTCGCTGACAGATTTCCACTGTAGTTTCATCCTGAAGTATTCATCACTATAGAAAACAATTTGATACCAAAAAATGCTGTTTGAAAACTTTATTTGTAATATTGTTTAACTGGCTTTTTCGATAAACAGTATAGCAAAGCATTATGATATTTATAAACCTAATAGTGAAGTGTTTAAAGTTACGACAAATGAGTAAAAACAAAGGGAAAAAAATAACCTGATACATAAAGTTTATGTGATAAGCTTTACCAGAATAATTTTAGTTATGCTTTTACACATACCAAATACCTCAGTCCTTTAAATTATATCTTAAAAAATTATTCCAGTCATTATATTGTAACCACTAAAGCCTCTGAATAATTATAAATACAAATCTAAATGACGTCTTTACACAGTCACATGAGGGGTTGGGGGTAGGTGTCAGGAACTAAACCCCACTGATGTTGTGCTCTGCTATCACACCCACCAGGGTGAGTCAGTCCCTGACTCCCCCAGCCCCTTTAGGATGTGACTGGTAAAAAATGTGACATTATAGTTCCATTTTCCAACCAATTTATTGCAGAAACTTGACAACATAAAAAAAAATGCCTTAGAGTAGAAGGACTGGTAAACTAGTTGGAAAGGATTCTACATATCCACATACTGATTGAGAGTGGCTTTAAATCAAAAGCCCTAGAGAACTGGGAACAAGATAAATAAAACAACTAACCTAGAAGGCTAATCTGTTTCTTTTTAAGTTTGAGAAATAACTTAAAATAGAAATACTCTTCCAAAGAAGAATAAAGAATACCAGTTTATAAGAGCACCAGGAAAATAATTCAAAGGCAATTAATCTAAATAGTAAATAAACCTCTTATGAGCCAATTTTATAACTTCACAATAAACTGTAAAAATGAGTCAAGATGAATAAAATATTTTTAAACGTATGTCTAAATAGTTATCTTTCAAATATGCAAAAGACTTATACAAGGGAAATGGAGTTCTAACCATCTTTTTATGTACTCATCAACATAACTCCAACAAAGTCCTTCTAACGAATGTTTCTGGTTTGAAAAAATTACAATGTTCATAATTTTAAATTACAATGATAAAAATAAAATTATTTTCCCACTCCCTGGTCTATTGTAAATCCTGATCTAGAAACCTTATACTAATTCACATGGGTGGGTTATTTGAATTTCTTTTAATACACAAAAGACTAATACTCACGTTTTTTGTTTTTGTAACTGAATTCTTTCCTCCTTAGTACTGTCCCAAGGAAAATAACCCAGAAGAAATTTCCACACTTGCTTTCTCAATGCATGACTTAGTCCCTAAAGAAAGAATGCATATTAAACACATTAATAAAAAAGATGCAATGCTGTACATTCAGAACACCTACTTATAAATGGAAAACTACTAAAATAGTTTAAAATAGTTTGATTCTGTGAATACTATCTTGTTTTTTACTTCTAGGTTCTAAAGAAGTATGCAGCTGCTGGAAATCTTAAACAATACAGAGTATACAATACATTATATAGCAGACAGTGGGACTGAGGAGTCTCCAGGCTCAACATGGCTTGACCAAGGTCACCGGTGTGTCTGCCCCCTTTAGGTAACCCATGGAACTTCAGTTAAGGAAGAATATCTTGCAGGGGTGAGGAACAATGAGGCCTAAGGAAATCTGTGACCTTCTTGGGCCTTTTGACTGAACTCAAATTTTACATAGCAAATTCCTTCATTAAAAGGGGTGCAGGCTGAGAAAGATGAAGCTTTTCTTGATTCCTTTGGTCCTTAAAAAGTACAGGAAATACTTTCTGAGTGAAGGGCACACTTAAAACTTTGACTTAAAATATACAGAAGCCAACTATGCAACTGAATGTGCATACCACTGTAATAATATGAAATTTTTAAAAGAATTAAAAGCTTTAAAAAATGAAAAAAAAGAGAGAGAGCACATAATCTTTTTTTTTTGTTTGTTTTTGGAGACAAAGAGTTTCACTTTCTCACCCTCGACAGAGTAGCAAGGTATCACAGCTCACAGCAACCTCAAACTCATGGGTTCAAGTGAGCCTCTTGCCTCAGCCTCCCAAGTAGCTGGAACTACAGGCACCTACTATGATACCCAGCTATTTTTAGAAGCAGGGTCTGACTCTTGCTCAGGCTGGTCTCCTGAGCTCCTGTGGCAATCCACCCACCTCAGCCTCCCAGAGTGCTAGAATTACAGGCGTGAACCACCATGCCCAGCCTGAGAAAGCATAATCTTGAAATCAGATATCTGCAGGTTCCCCACCACCACCAAGGGTATCTCACTCCCTAATCCCCCCAAGAGCAACATGAACATCTCACTCTGTCCCACTCAATCCAGGAGTTTTAAGGCACCATTCATCAAAGAAATAAAAAAGTTCATTTTTCCTGTAATAAAAACCAACCACAGCAACAAGCCTAAATACTAGCAGTTGATAATACAATTCATATTAGAGTGTTTAAATTACCCCTCTAAATATCATCTGCTTCATATTATCTACATTTAAAATTCTTCCTTCGGAATCAATGTTCTTAGTCCATTCTTCTACTGATACTGGCTCTCTCCTTTGAACAACAGGTCTTTCTCCCAAATCAATCTAAAATAAGAAGATAAGCAATAATAAGTACATCTTTAACCAGTGAAACAAAACCAATATGTATAGACACTAAATATAAAACACTTTTTTTTTTTGAGACAGAGTCTTATTTTGTTGCCCTTGGTAGAGTGTCATGGCTTCAGAGCCCACAGCAACCTCAAACTCTTAGGTCAAGTGATCCTCCCTTAGCCTCCCCAGTAGCTGGGACTACAGGCACCCACCACAACGCCTAGGTATTTTTGAGAGACAAGGACTTGATCTTGCTCAAACTGCTGTCAAACTCCTGACCTCACAAGCAATCCACCAGCCTCCCAAAGTGCTATGATTACAGATGTGAGCCGCTGAACACACAACTGGATTACAAATTCATCGACAGGAAATCCCACAGACTAAAAACATTTGTTGATCAGGGACAGTGGCTCACCACCTGTGATCCTTGGAGTTTGGAAGGCTGAAGTAAGAGGATCAGTTAAGGCTGGAGGTTCAAGACCAGCCTAAGCAACGGAGAGAGCTTGTGTCAAAAATAAAAGATTTTTTTTTAAGTTTCTTTGCTATTTTAGGTTCAATTATGTAAGTACAGAAAATTCAACATATAAATTCTATAAGAAACCTTCAAACCAAATGGCACGCTATATTATTTAAAAAGAGAATATATAATTATTCCATTGAACATATGCTAAAATTAGCTTTTCTTCCAAACTAAAGTTTACAATTTTCAGAACTGATTCATGACCCATTAGCTCTACTTGGTGTTTTCTAGTTTTTTAACTCAATTAACAGATGTTTATAATTTAAAAATACCATTTGCAAGATAAACGATTTAGTTAAATACAATTTAGACCCTCATGATTTTCCAACTATGTGCAAGCCTAGAATTGTAGCAAATTCAAGTCTTATTGAGCATATATAGATTTGCCATAATTCAAAGCCAAAAACCCATCTCACTTCAAAATATAAAGATTCACTTGAGAATGAACGCCCTACAGTAGTGTCCTGACCAGCTCCTCTGACCCCTGTGCTGAGCAAACACGCAAATGAGCAATAGAAATGAGGCTCACTCTTCACTCACGGCTATGCACTAAATGAAACAAACAACGTGTTCATTATTATCAAAAAGTAATCAAAGAAAAGAAATCCAATATTAATAGGGAAATTATAAGGTGGAGAACAAATCAAGAATTTGGTGGCAGGACAAGCATTGTCAGATATTATTACTAGTCAGCAAAAAGCTATAAAAATGGATTATGGGAAAGAAGTAGATAGCACTAAAAATGCATTTCTATAGTGCTCCACTCACTCTTGTGATGACTTCAAAGCCCGGCTCTTCCTGCTGATTTATCTTTAGCCCTGGAATGGCATCACTCAGGAAGTCCGCCATTTCTGAAGGTGGTCGTTGATGTGTGGAGGGATCGCTGCCTCTCAAACTGTCAAAAATGTAGTTTGTGACTTTGGAAAATCCTACCATAGTTGCTGTATAAGGATCCTTTTTAATTTTCTATGTAATAAAAAGAAAAATATAAGCATCGTTAATTCAAATAAAGAATAAAAATACTTTCATCATGGGCAATAAAGCAAAGTTTTTTAAAAGGGGGGAAATCAGAACTAAAACAGAGTGTTCTAAGATTATCTTAAAAATTTAGATTCTTTCTTGAAAGACAAATTTAAGTTTTCTAAGCCAACCTTTTCATTTGGTTAAAACAGCATAATAAATGGCAAGCTAGTGCTACTGATTGAGTTGCAGATAAGCAAATGATTTGCAGGCTTCATTCAATCTGCATACATCAGAAACATATGCAGTGCTTACTTTCCAGTGGTGAATGGCCCACAACAGCTTTCTTCTGTCTAGCAGCCCTGCCTTCACAAAAAAAAAAAATATTTCTTGAAGTATACACTACCACACTAGTCTAACACAAAACATCTAATGGCTAAATTTAAAAGCTCATGATACTGAAATATTGTCTGACATGTTAATTTAATTATACAAAGAGTAAATCACGCTAAGAGTAATTTGCTCTGAACAACGTTGTCCTGGAAAACTGCAAAAGATTTTTCTACATCCCAGGGTTACTTCTGAAGTCCAAACTGCTTGGTCATTCATATTTAGTCAATATAGTTTATTAAATAACTAATTATTTGACAATAAGAAAAAAAATGCCCCTCATTTTCTATTTTAAATACTTTTTAACTCTTGTCCTTCTTCCTAAAAAGTTCTTCCTTTATCTTTTTAATCTCTACATATTTAAAACCAAGAACAGAATAGCTAAGACATAATAAATCAATAAACAAATTTACATAGTAATCTAAGTAAATAAATTTCATTTCTGTATGTGTTATGTGCACACTTTTAGCCAAATACAAGAATGTACTCCAGGGGTCCTCAAACTTCTTAAACAGGGGGCCAGTTCACCGTCTCTCAGACTGTTGGAGGGCCAGACTGTGGGGCCGGGACCAGTCAGCTGCTAAGCAGGACAGACGGCAGCAGCAAAAACACCTGGCGGGCCGGATCAATGTCCCCGGCGCCCATGGGCCATAGTTTGAGGACCTCTGAGTCATACTCAAATACTTTAAGGGGAATTAGATTACCATGACCCAAAACAACTTACTTAAATGAAAAGTTAAAAATTCAAATAAGATTTTTGCCTGAATTGATCATTAATTAACTCAAAGTGGCTTACCCTGTGACCTAATCAATGAAACCTATAATAAAAATCTACTGATGTCCAATTTCAATATAATAGAGGGAAAAATTGCCTTAAGAGTAACTGAGAACAAAGGAAGCTTCTGGAGTCTTGTAAACAATATGGGACATATTTCTATAGAATTACAGAGAATAATTCCACGAAGGTTACACACACAAACACCTACCTCATTCTGTGTACTCTAAGAAGATGAAAGGTAGGGGGTATGTAAGATAGAGTTAGATTAATACAGGTTAGATTCAAGAAACATACTTGTATTAAACCATATGAAGGTTCATCAAGAAGATTTTCAAATGACTGTGAAAGACTCTTATTCTGACAATTCACAAGAAGTGTTCTTTTATCCTGTGAAGATCTGTAATGAAAAAAAGGGATGTAAGGAAAATACTACCACACTGCATCAATTACTGCCTGAATGATCACTAATACAGAGCTCATTTTCCATATCAGAAAAACAATTTTAATATCCATTTCTAGAAAAGTCCCCCATGAACACTATATCAGTATCTGATAACTTTTAAAAATGACCTTCAAAGCTACATGAAACATACAAAATTAACAGACACTAAACAAATTTTATATAACAAATATAAGATATGAAGTATATGTTTATTCCAGATGAAGCCAACAGGACTTAGCTCTAATGAACCCAAATTCTTGATCAGAATTATAACAGAAAAGCCTTATAGTATATCTGACTTTATTATCACAAAAATGAAAAGAAAGCCAAAACACATTTTAGAATTCATTGGTAGATAAATATATAATACAGAAAAAAAAAATGTCTTATTTTGAAAAGGTTTCCAACTTCATTTCACAGCTTGGTAGTACTGTAATATAAGATGTTAAAAATATAAGATACGAGACATGAGTTATTTGGTAAAGATCACTAATCACGCTAACTGTAATTATAAACACACACATATGAACATATTCAACAGGAGTTATTAGGTACATGTCCAGTAATAGCATATTTTTAGTTTTTGCTTATTAAGTTCTAGAAGCAAATCTCTTTCCACATTTCTTAATAACTACAGAATAAACAAAATAATTTCTAAATAGACATCTAATTTCAAGTAATCAGACATATTACCTAATCTCTTTCTATTCAGTAAGTTTTATGACTTAGTAAAGTCAGCTGTAATAAATTTACAACTTCTCTATGTTTAAAATAAAAACTGAATGTGTTATTTTGCTGCTATATGCTTCTAGTTTATTATAAATGTTTGAGATACGATCTTTAATAACAGTTATCTCCTCTCAATTCTAACATAACAGGATGCAACAGCAATGCTAGAGGGGATATGAGATCCAAACAGATCTCACTCTTACAAGGTCAGAAACAGCCCCTGACCTACAGTAACAGTAGCTCATAAGACCTGTGGCTTTTTAAAAGCAGCTGAGGTTGAGTCATTTGATGTAGGAAAAAAACACATTTTAAAACCTTCACTTTTCGGCTCTGCGCCTGTGGCTCAATCGGCTAAGGCGCCAGCCACGTACACCTAAGGTGGCGGGTTCGAATCCCCAACCCGGGCCCGCCAAACAACAATGATGGCTGCAACCAAAAAATAGCCAGGTATTGTGGCCAGAACCTGTAGTCCCAGCTACTTGGGAGGCGGAGGCAGGAGAATTGCTTGAGCCCAGGTGTTGGAGGTTGCTTTGTGCTTTGTTTCCCGGGCACTCTACCCTGGGGGTTTGCTTTCGGGTCCGTCTAAAAAAAAAAAAAAAAAAAACCTTCATTAAATACATTTTTCTGAACATTTTGAGAGGTCATATTTAATATGAAGACCTAAAGATTTTTCTCACAA
>CAUYQV010142737.1:0-18219 GCA_963574575.1 Galagoides demidoff
GTGGTCCCAGCTACTTGGGAGGAGGAGGCAGGAGACTCGCTTGAGCCCAGGAGTTGGAGGTTGCTATGAGCTGTGATGCCATAGCACTCTACCCAGGGGATAGCTTGAGGCGCCGTCTCAAAAAAAAAAAAAAGAAAAAAGAAAAAGGCACAGCAGAAGAAAGTAATTCAAGACTTGAAATTCAAACAGAGGATCTCAAAGATGTGAAAACCAAATTAGTACAGCCTTTCTGGAAAGAAGTATGGAGAGTCCTCAAAGCTCTGAAAGCAGACCTTCCATTTGATCCTGCAATCCCATTACTAGGCATCTATCCAAAAGGAAAAAAGTCATTTTACCATGAGGACATTGATACGCAAATGTTCATAGCAGCACAATTCATACTTGCAAAGATGCAGAAACAACCCAAGTGCTCATCAACACACGAATGGTATAGGATGGAATACTAGGGGCAGTGCCTGTGGCTCAAAGGAGTAGGGCGCTGGCCCCATATGCTGGAGGTGGCAGGGTCAAACCCAGCCCTGGCCAAAAACTGCAAAAAAAAAGGATGGAATATTGTTTGGTCATAAAAAACAGATGGGAGATTTTGTATCTTTTGTAACAACTTGGACAGATTTGGAGAACATTCTCCTGAGTAAAGTATTACAGGAATGGAAAGTCAAGCATCCCCTGTTCTCAATATTAAATTGAAACAAGTAGATTAACAGAGAGCAAACTGCAATTAAATTCAAGAAGGGGTGGGGAGAGGGTTCAGCCAGTTCCTACCCAAAGGGAACAATGTACAGGCACATGGCACAACTACAGTTTGCAAATGCAAACAATGTAACCTAATTGTGTTTACCCTCATGTTAATCTGAAATAAAAAATTTCCAAAAAAAAAAAAAAAAGAAAAGAAAAGAAAAACTAAAGAAAGCCTAGGATTTTAGGAAGAGCAAATGGTTCTCTAGGGGCATGGAGAGATGCTTCAGCCTGGAGTCTGCTAGGGAGATTTCA
Organism: Galagoides demidoff; assembly: GCA_963574575.1. Lineage (NCBI taxonomy): Eukaryota > Metazoa > Chordata > Mammalia > Primates > Galagidae > Galagoides > Galagoides demidoff. The sequence goes on from CAUYQV010142737.1 coordinate 991, forward strand.
GCTGAAACAAATGTGGGGACATGTAACAGGCAGATGGCAAAGCCCAGGGGCAATTTCCAATGAAGGCTGGTGGCGAGAATGGCTTTCTGGGTGCTTCTGTGCTGAATCTCAGCTCTGTGCAGGCTTGGGCAATTCTACTGCAAGAGGAGGAGAGGGCTAAAAATAGCTGCTCAGAAGAGAGTGTGGCAGCTATGTTGCCAGGCGGAGTGGTCAGGGACACAAGGTGAAATTGAAATTGAGAGGGCTGGAATCAGCTGCATGGCTAAGAAAGGAACCTCAAATAAAACATGATGACTTTGTAAGAAGGCAGGAATGTCTCAAGTGCCACCCTCTGAAGGAGAAGCCATTTTTCTTCTAGATGTATTAAATTCTCTAATACTCACCTCTCGAGGGGAAATTCTTTCTGATGTAGTTTGTTTCTATGTTATGGTCCTCAGTTAGGTGACATGGAATGACTAGCTTATTTGTAGGGCTGGAAAAAAAGGGTTTCTCCACCTATTCTCCTTTTCATGAATCCCACCATTTTGATCTTTGGTAATTGTAAGTTTTGAGTTTATAGAAACATTGTGGGATTGAGGGGGGCGGGCCTGATTTGGGATTGCTTGACTTTCTAAATATGGTGGGTATGGGGCTATTGCTTTGACAGTCTTGTGAGTTGTATTTATTCTTTGGAGTCTTTAAAGAAGCAGTAGAGTCCTACTGTTAAACAGAATCAACGTCTGAGGTATTAAAGGAATGACACTCATTCCAGTGGACTCAATGAGAGGACAATTTGCTGAACTGAACTTGACTCTACCAGGTACCAATCTGAGAACACTCAGACAGAAACTGAGCATAGTAAGAGATTGAGAAGGAAGACTTTTGGATTTTGCCTAAATATTTTTGACCTTTAATCTCAATTTTTTACTTTTAATTAAGAGTCTCACTTTGTCACCTTTGGTAGAGTGCTGTAGCACCATAGCTCACAGCAACCTCAAGCTCTTGGGCTCAAGAGATTCTCTTACCTCAGCCTCCCTAGTAGCTGGGACCATAGGTGCCCACCACAATGCCTGGCTACTTTTTTTGTTTGTTTTGTTTTTTTGTTTAGCACGCCTGGGCTGAGATGGACCCAACAGCCCCCTGACCATGTGGCCAGTGCCCTAACCACTGAGCTATGGATGCCCAATTTAATCTCTAAATTTTAATTTACAAAGGTAAAAGAATTCAATTTCTGGACTTTTTTTTTTGTCTGAGAGAGTCATCATAGGAAGGAGAGTGCCTTCCAATGTGGGCCATATGCAGTGGCTGATGCCACTTTGGGAAGGCCAAGCCAGGAGTATTGCTTGAGGTCAGGAGTTTGAGACCAGCCTGAGGAAGAGCAAGACCTTGTCTTTACGAAATAAAAAAAATTAGCTGGGCATGGCTGCACTTACCTGTAATCTGTAATCTCAGGTATTTAGAAGACTGAGTGAGGATTGCTTAAGCCCAGGAGTTTGAGGCTGTAGTGAGCTATGAAGACACCATTGCACTCCAGCCTGGGTGACAGAGTTAGACCCTATCTCAAAATATAAATAAATAAATAAAACTTAAAGACATCCTCTGTAGATATAACATTTTTAAATTGGTAAAATGGTAAAATTGGTGGTAAAATGAACATAAAATTTACCATATTAAGAGAACAGTACAGACCAGGTGTGACAGCTCATGTCTGTAATCCTAACTAGCACTCTGGGAAGCCAAGGTGGGTGGATTGCCTGAGCTCAAGAGTTCCAGACAGCCTTAACAAGAAGAAAGACCCTGTTTCTATTGAAAATAGAAAAATTAGCTGTGATACAGTGGTCCCAGTTACTTGAGAGACTGAGGCAAATTTGAGGTTGCTGTGAGCTATAACGCCATAGCACTCTCTACCAGGGCAACAGAGTGAGATTCTGTCTCAAAAAAAGAGAGAGAGAGAGAGAGACCAGTTTATTGTCATGGCATCATTACATACATTTACATTGCTGTGTGCATTATCAGAGTTCTCCAGAAAAATAGAATCAAAAGACATGTATCATTAGGATGATTAATTTTAGGCATCAATGTGACTGAATTAAGGAATACCTAGAAACTTGGTAAAGCAACATTTTTGGAAGAGTTTGTGAATCTGCGTGGACAAGGTGAGGACAAGATCCACCTTCACTCAGTGTGGGCAGCACCATCTAGTCTGCTGGGGTCACAGAGAGGAAGGCAAGTATATCAAGCTGTCTTCTGGAGCCGGGTCACATTCCTCCTCTCCGGTCCTTGGACAACAACTCCAGGCTCCCTGGCCTTTGGATTCCAGGACTTAAACCAGAGGCCCTCTAGGTTCTCTGGCCTTTGGCCTAGAACTGAGAGTTACTCCACTGGCTTCCCTCAATCTCAGGGTTTTGGACGTAGGCTGAGCTATGCTACCAGCGACATAGGACCCACAACTTGCAGATGGCCTGCTGTGGGACTTCTCAGCCTTCTGCTTTATAGGCCATGGGGGTTCAGTACATGCAAAATCACTTCAAACTGGTTCAGAAGTTATAGGATCACATTGCGATTTGGGTGTAAGAGTACATTTGCTTATAGATTACAGAAGCATAACTGACTCTGTCAGACATTATCTATGTGTAGGAGAAGGATTAAGGTCATTTATCTGTTAGGAGTGTATCCACTTAAACAAGAGACATGAGGGCGCCATGTGCTCTGTCCTGTTTTGCTTTCAAAGCATTCCTCTGGAGAGCTGCTTGATCCCAGGCAGAGGAGTTCAAGCAGAAATCAGCTAAGATGCCCTTTTATGTTTGCAACTTTGTCGCTCAATAGCAATTGGCTCACACAGTCCTGGAGGACAAGAAGTTCTGTGATGGTCTGTCTACAAGTCGCAGAACCAGTAAAGCCAACTGTATGATTCAGTCCAAGTCCAACAATTGGGTCATGCCCACCTACACTGGAGAGAACCAACTGCTTTACTCAGTTCACCAGTTTAACCGAGGTGTCTTTCCAAAACACCTTCACAGACATACCCAGAAATAATGTTTTGCCAGCTCTGGGTATCCCTTAGCTCAGGCAAAATGACAATAAAATTAACTGTCACACATGCAACCATCACCACCATCTCCAACACTTTTTTCCTCTTCCCAAATCACAGTTCCATAACCAATGAGCAAAATTACTTCCCTTCCCTCATCTCTTCAGCTCCTGGCAATTGCCATTGTACTTTCTGTCTTTAGGTTCCTCATATAAGTAGAATTATACAGTATTTGTATTTTTGTGATGATGTCATCTTTCACTTAGAATAATGTCTTTAAGCCTCATCCATGCTGAAGCATATGTCAGAATTTCCTTTCTTTTTAAGAGTGAATAATATTCCGTTATATTCATAAGCCTCATTTTGTTCATCAGTTCATCTGTCAGTGAACATTAGGGTTATTTCCACCTTGGGTGCTGCAAATAATTATGCTATAAATAGGACAGTACAAATATCTGTTTGAGTATCTGCTTTCAATTCCTTTACGTATAGACCTAGAAGTGAGATTGCTGGAGTAAATGGTAATTCCATTTTTATTTTTTGGAGATGATATTCTTTTCCATAGTAGCTGCACCATTTTTAAATTTAATTTAAAATTTATAAAAATTAATTTAATTTTTGTGAGATAGTGTCTCATTCTGTCATGTTGGATAGAATGCTGTGATACCATGGCTCACAGCAACCTCAAACTCTTGGACTTGAGTAATCCTCTTGCTTCAGTCTCTCAAGTATCTGGGACAACAGGCATCCACGGCCAGCTAATTTTTCTATTTTTAGTAGAGCTGGGGTCTCACTCTTGTTCAGGCTGGTCTCAAACTTCTGAGCTCAAGCAATGCATCTGTCTGAGCCTCCCACTGTTGGGATTACAGGCATGAGCCACTGCCCTGCCGGCTGTGCCATTTTACATTCCCACCATCAAGGCACAAGGATTCTAATTTCTCCACAAACTTGTCAATATTTGTTTTCTGTTTGTTATTTGTTTTCTTATAGTGGCCATCCTAATGGGTGTGACTTGATATCACATCATGATTTGATTTGCATTTCCCTGATTCTGAGTGCTGCTGAGTATTTTTGGTAGTTTTCGGCCGGGGTCTGGTTTGAACCCACCACCTCTGGCATATGGGGTGAGCATCCTACTCCTTTGAGCCACAGGCACTGCCCACTGCTGAGTATTTTTCCATGTGCTTATTGGTATAGTCTCTGTGGAAAAGCATCTATTCGAGTCCATTGCCCACTTTTAATCGGGCTCTTTTTTGTGCTTTTTTTTTTTTTTTTTTTTTTTTTTTGTTACTGAGTGTTAATCTATTACCTGGGCTAGAGTGCCATGACCTCAACCTAGCTCACAGCAACCTCCAATTCCTGGGCTCAAGCAGTCCTCCTGCCTCAGCCTCTTACCCGGGATTATAGATGTGTGCCACCATGTCCAGCAATTTTTCTGTTTTTTTTTGTTTTTTTGTTTTTTTTTAGTAGAGATGGGTCTTAACTTTGCTCAGGCTGGTCTTAAATTCCTGAGCTCAAGTGATCTGCCTGTCTCAGCTCCCAGAGTACTAGGATTACAGGTATGAGTCACTGTAAGTGCTCCTGTGCTTTTGTTTTGAGTTGTAGAAATTTTGTATATATTCTGGGTATTAATGTCTTATCAGATATATGAGTTGCAAATGTTTTTTTCATTCCATATGTTGCCTTTTTACTCTGTTGATTGTGCCCTTTGCACAGAAGTTTTTCAGTTAGAAGTAGCAAACATAATTTGTAGATAACAAAATTTGTTTATTTTTGTTTTCATTGCCCATATATTTAGTGTCATATTTAAGAAATCACTGCCAAATCCAAAGTCAAGAAGCTTTCCCTCTGTGTTTTCTATTAAACATCGAATAGTTTTACCTTATACATTTAGGTCTTTGATCCATTGAATTAATTTTTGTGTACAGTGTTAGGTAAGTATCCAACTCCATTTATTTGCATGTGGATGTCTAATTTCTTCAGCGCCATATGTTGAGAAGACTGTCCCTTTCCCACTGAATGTTCCTGGCAATACTGTTGAAAATCATTTGATTATGTATGTGGGTGTGGTCTATTTCTGGGCTCTTTATTCTATGCCATTAGTCTATATGTCTGCTTTATGTCAGTACCACACTTTTTATTATTGTAGCTTATTATTATTATTTTTGCAGATACAGTCTTGCTGTGTCATCTAGGCTGGAATACAGTGGTATGATCATAACTCATGGCAGCCTCAAACTCCTGAGCTTAAGTGATCTTCTTATCTCAGCGTCCCAAAGTTCTGAGATTATAGGCATGAGCCACTGTGCCTAGCCTATTTGTGTCTTTTTTTTTTTTGTAGAGATAGAGTCTCACTTTATCACACTTGGTAGAGTGCCATGGCATCACACAGCTCACAGCAACCTCCAATTCCTGGGCTTAGGCAATTCTCTTGCCTCAGCCTCTCAAATAACTGGGAAATATTTGTAGTTTTTAATATATATCTCTTTCTCCTCCTCTGTTAAGTTTATTCCCAAGTACTTTATTCTTTTTGATGCTAATGTAACTGGAATTGTTTTCTTAATTTCCTTTATGGTTTGATTATTATTAATGTAAAGGAATGCAACTGATATTTTTGTGTTAGTTATTTTATTTTATTTTATTTTTTGAGACAGAGTTTTACTTTGTTGCCCTTGGTAGAGTGCTGTGGTGTCATAGCTCACAGCAACCTCAAAGTCCTGGGCTCAAGCAATCCTTTATCCCAAAATGCCTGGCTAGTTTTAGAAATGGGGTTTCACTCTTGCTCAGGCAAACCACCCACCTTGGCCTCCCAGAGTGCTAGGATTATAGGCATGAGCCACTGCACCTGGTCCTGTGTGTTGATTTTGTATCCTGCAACTTTGATTATTTTGTTTTTTGATTTAACTCTATTATCTATGTACATATATGTATGTGAATACATATAGAAAATTCTGGAAGGACACGTTGCAAACTAATAACAATGACTTCTGCATGTTGTATTTGAATTTTTAAAAATGATAGAACGTGTCTGTATAATTTATAGTTAAAATTTTAAAAATCTTGCCTGCGAGAAGAGTGGCTAATGGCAAGCCCCTTTTGAAGGATCACAGGCTTTTTTCTATCACTTCCAGGTTAGGAGTTGTGAGATTTTCACTAATTGGATTGATGGGAGCAGTGGATGTGCTAGTCACAGCAATTCCAGGGTCACAGAGTCAGTGAAAGCTCTGCCTTGGGGGCAGATTCTGGGGTCCATAAAGAGGGCAGACCTTCACACAGGAGGGGAGAAGCTGCCCAGGCGGGACTGGGATTGGAGTGTGGGTGTATTCCTGAGCCTGAGGAAGCCAGAGGACCCAGGCTGAACTTGGGGCTGAAGTGCTTGAGGCTTGATTTTTATTAACGGCTTTCTGTGCCACGCACTGGTGGGTTGGCATGGTTGAGCATATGGAAACCGGGCGAGACGAGAACTGTGCTTTCAAAGTCTGCATTTGTGTGGCATCAAAGTACTTAACACATGTTTAGGGGTGCCACCAGAACTCTGTCATTCTTACCTGTCAGTCCTGCTGCTGCTTTGAGGAGGACTCTATCTTGCAGTTAGCTGGAAGAGCTCTGTGTGCCTGTGAATCCAGTAAAATACAGAACACGTGCATAAAAGCTCGCGATTTTCTACCGTCATCTACCTCCAACACCAGGGGGCGCATGGATTTCGGTCAGAGACCTGGCTTGGGCCCCGGCGGGAGCCAGGAGCGGATAATTGCTTCCAGGTGTGGGGGCTCCCAGCCTTTTCCCAGAGGCCGTAGAAATTAACCCTTCAATGGGCCAATACCTTCCAGCTATTGGCTCTAAATTAGGTGTGTAAAGACACTGCATTAAACATTGCATTTCACTCTTGATTATTCCAGTTTTCCTTTGAGAACTCCTTGAGCTGGTTGCTTATTCTTTCTCATGTCTTTTAGATCATGTCATTGGTCCTCTGCAAATATGGCCAAAGCTGAGTGGACGAGGAGGCTACCATTTGTTCTCAATTTTGTCATCAAAGACTACATCACAGAAAAGACCCATCTGCTTGTAAACAGAAAGAAGAGAGAAAAGTGACCCAGAAATTCCTAGAAGCAACAATCCATCTTGTGTTTGTCAGTTTTATTTGTTTTGCTTTAAGGTGGTGAGCAGATGGCCCAGCTACATCAGTAACAAAGGAAGCCAGGGCTTACTAGAAAAGTGAGTTGGGGAGACTAAGAAATCAGAATCTGGGCCTCTGAATCTGCATTTTTAATGAGTTCTCTGGTTGAACTCTTATGGATAGACATTACATTTGAGATTAGGGATATTTCAAAGACTTTGCCCCAAGACAAGAGTCACATGTCCCAGGAAGCTGGCTTTGGAAAACAAAGTGACCTGTAGCTGAGCCTGAGGATGGGCAGCAGTGGCTGGAAATCTAGCGGAGCTGAACTCAAGGCATTATTAGAGCCTTGGAAGGAGAAGTGGGGACTTTGAAGGGCCCAAGGATTTTCTGCTCTTTGCAGAAACCTAAAGAACAGTGTCTGACAATATTGGTTCTATCTGCAGAATGCCTGTGAAAAATTCTTCTTACCTTCAAATATCTTCCATATAGTAGGAAAACTCACTTAATTGTGCTTCCTGGCATTTCACCAAGTATAATGTGATTTGTGTGGAATTTTTGTTTTTAAATATTTTTCTTTCTTTATGTTTTGTTTTTTTTTTGAGACAAAGTCTTTTTTCAAAATTAAATTAAATTAATTAATTAATTAATTTTTTTTGAGACAGAGTCTCACTTTATTGCCCTGGGTAGAGTGCTGTGGCGTCACACAGCTCACAGCAATCTCCAACTCCTGGGCTTAGGCAATTCTCTTACCTCAGCCTCCCAAGCAGCTGGACAATAGGCGCCCACCACAATGCCTGACTATTTTTTTGTTGCAGTTTGGCTGGGGCTGGGTTTGAACCCACCACCCTCGGTATATGGCGCTGGTGCCCTACCCACTGAGGCACAGACGCTGCCCAAGTCAAAGTCTTTATCTGTTGCCCAGACTATAGTACAGTGGCACCATCATATCTCACTGCAACCTCAAACTCCTGGGCTCAGGTGATTCTCCTGTCTCAGCTTTCTGAATAGTTCGGACTATAGGTGTGCACACCACACCTGACTAATTTTTAAAATTTCTATATAGTAGAGGTCTCAGTGTGTCACTCAGGTAGTTCTTGAGTTCTTGGCCTCAAGTGATCCTCCCATCTTTGCCTTCCAGAGTGCTGGGATTACAGGCCAATCTTTTTAATGCAAATTCCCTTGGGAAGCTGAAGCTTCTGTTCAGATGTTTGGGGGGAATTTGTTTTATTACCTCTTATTACAGAGTTGTGATATCCACCCTAAGAGGAAACGGAAACATTTTTATTGTATTGAGAGGAAGAGGTAATTTTCAGTCTGGGAAACTTATGGGATGATAAAATCGGAATAAAATATTAATTCCAGGGACATGCTAAACAGGGCAAACTTTAAGAGCTATTTTTGGTCTTGGAAGGCTTCAAGCCATAGGATAATCTTGGCCTGAAGAAATAAATACTGAGTAATTATAGCAGGAATGAATCTTAGTCTGCAAACACTAGAATGGAAGAAATTGAAATTTTCTTATGTTTCTGTGTTACACTAATTTTCACTTTATGTCACCATACCTGTCTATAGACTAGGTTTTGCTGCAATAACAAATAGCCCCCAAATCTCAGTGGCTTAACACAACAGAGGCTTATCACTTGCTTATGTTGCCTGTCTACTGTAGGTTGGCAGTCACTAAGGGATCCCGGGTGGAGGCCTCATCTCAACACTTGCTTCCAAGACCACTGTTGGAAGGGAAAAAGAAGATGTGACAAATTACTCTGTATTACACATAGCTCTGTGTTAGTGTAATCCAGAGAAATAGAACCAATTGTGTGTGTGTATAAAAATACTTTCTATATGAGAGAGACAGATAGATAAAAAGAGAGACACACGTAGAGATACAGGGAGAGGCACAAAGGGAGAAGGACAGAGAGACAGAAATACAGAGAGATTTTATTGGCTCATGCTATTTGAGTGAGGGCTGGAAAGTCTGAAATCTTCAGGATAGGTTGGTAGGCTGATGACCCAGGGAAAAGTTGATGTTACTCGAGTTCATAGGTGGCCTTTCTTCCTCAGGAGACCTCAGTCTTTTTCTCTATGACCTTCAACTGATGGAAGCCCACCCACATTATTCAGAGTCATCTGTTTTGCCTCAAAATCTAAAGATTCAAATGCTAATCACATCTAGCATACCTTCACAGCAACATCTGGACAGGTGTTTGGTCAAAAACTGGGTACCAAGTTGACACATAAAATTAACTATCATGGGCTCTTAGTCTTTAACCTGGTCAAGACACATCTCACCTCTGCTCATATGTCATTGGCTAAAGTATTAATATATCACATGACCACACCTAATGTCAAGGAGCAGAGCAATGCAAATCCTACCATCTACCCAGGAGAAGAGCCAGAATATCTGTGAATAGCCCTGATGGGCACCATAATCCTCATTTCACTAAGGGAGCAGAAATATGTTTAACATCAATTTGGGGTCCCCCTCTTCCCCAGGGTTCCATCTATGATGATGGTTGGGGGACTTGCATATGTCATGACAGTAGAGGGCTCTTGGACTTTATTCATCCTCTATTTTGGTTGGCATCTCCTGAGACATCTGGTTTTCAGGTGTCTGTCCCTGCCCAGTCTGGTTTGCAAGGCTCCATGAGGGCCAGCAGCTTTCATGGCCATCCTGTTCTTCTCTAGGGCAAATGGGAATTAGTTTGTTCTTCCTGAGCCATAGTAAGTATAAGAAACTCTTTGAGGCTGGGGTGATGGAGACTTTTGGTTCTCTCTAATGTCTGTCCTCTTTTTCTATAAGTAAGGATGTCTAAAAGTTTTTTCTTTTCTCTGCTGCACATTGGTAGAAGAGTTGGGCCACATGTTAAATACACAAACACTTATGAAAGCTGATGAACAAAAGAAAAGGTCTGTGCATACTTTTTTGCAATATCCGACACCACAGATAAGTAAAAGAGTCCTCAAATAATATGCATGTGGCCTGCAGGCTGCAGATTTGACACCCCTGTTGGTATACCCAGTTTTTAGCTGGGTATACATTGTCCAGAATAATGAATCTGTTTCCCAGTCTTCTTTGCAGCGAGATTAGAGTCTGGCCAGGGAGATGTAGACAGAAGAAAATATGTATAACCTCTGCCATGGGGCCTTAAAGAGTCTTTTTTTTTTTTTTTTATTGAGACAGAGCCTCAAGCTATCCCCCTGGGTAGAGTGCCATGGCATCACAGCTCATAGCAACCTCCAACTCCTGGGCTCAAGCGAGTCTCCTGCCTCCGCCTCCCAAGTAGCTAGGACTACAGGCACCCGCCACAACGCCCAGCCATTTTTTGGTTGCAGCCATCATTGTTGTTTGGCGGGCCTGGGCTGGGAATTCGAACCTGCCACCTTAGGTGTATGTGGCTGGCGCCTTAGCCACTTTAGCCACAGGCACCGAGCCCCAATGTGCTTTTTCCTCTTCCATTAGCAGACACAGAGAATTCCCCAATGACATATCTGAATCACAGAAAAAACACTGAGACACTAGGTGAACATTACTTATATATACTACATGTGAATCTAAGCTGCATGTTATAGCATTTTACTTGTACTTGTGGACCTCTCCTGATCCAATTTTTTATATACCACTTCCATTTTAGAAAGCAATGCTGTTGCATGAATCTAATTTTTTTTTTTTTTTGAGACGGAGCCTCAAGCCATCCCCCTGGGTAGAGTACCATGGCATTACAGCTCACAGCAACCTCCAACTCCTGGGCCCAAGCGAGTCTCCTGCCTCAGCCTCCCAAGCAGCTGGGACCACAGGCGCCCGCCACAACGCCCGGCCATTTTTTGGTTGCAGCCATCATTGTTGTTTGGCGGGCCCAGGCTGGGGATTCGAACCCGCCACCTTAGGTGTACGTGGCTGGTGCCTTAGCTGATTGAGCCACAGGCGCCGAGCTGTTTTTTTTTTTTTTTGCCTTCGGGTGCTGTGGCATAACATAGCTTACAGCAACCTCCAGTTTTTGGGCTTAGGCGTTTCTCTTGCTTCAGCCTCCCAAGTAGCTGGGACTCCAGGTGTCCGCCATAACGTCCAGCTATATTTTTGTTGCAGTTTGGTCAGGGTCAGGTTTGAACCTGCCACCCTTGGTATATGGGGCTGGTGCCCTACCCTCTGAACCACAGGCGCTGCCTCATCTTTTAGTTTTTATCCTATTCTAAGAAGTCTGAGATATTTACTATAAAGGTATATGGTTTCAGGAAATAGTGTACATTTTGTGAATTGAATCATCTAGAAAATGTAAGAATTGTGTTATTTAAATATATGCTAAATCCCAGCACTCTGGGAGGCTGAGGTGGGCAGATTGCCTGAGCTCACGAGTTTGAGACCAGCCTGAGCTAGAGCAAGACTGTGTCTCTAAAAATAGCTGGGCGTTAGGGCAGGCACTTGTAGTCCCAGCTACTTTGGAGGCTGAGGCAAGAGAGTCACTTGAACCCAAGAGCCTGAGGTTGCTGTGAGCTATGACGCTACAGTATTCTACCCAGGGCAACAAAGTGAGACTCTGTCTCAAAAAAAAAAAAGTGTATTTTAATTATAATTCTTCATTTAAAAGAAATTATTTTGTTAAAGTTTTTATTTTATTTTATTTTTTTGAGTTAGAGTCTCACTATGTCGCCCTCCGTAGAATTTTGTAGCTTCATAGCTCACAGCAACCTCAGACTCTTAGATTCAAGTGATTCTCTTGCCTCAATCTCCAAAGTAGCTGGGACTACAGTTCCCCCGCCACAATGCCTGGCTATTTTTTTGTGGCAGTTGTCATTGTTGTTTAGCTGGCTTGGGCCAGTTCAGACCCACCAGCCTGGGTGTATGTGGCCAGTGCCCTACCCACTGAGCTATGGGTGCCACCTATTTTGTTAAAGTTTGAATAAAAATTTAGGGCAGCGCCTATAGCTTAGTGAATAGGGCACCGGCCCCATATACCAAGGGTGGTGGGTTCAAACCTGGCCCTGGTCAAACTGCAACAAAAAATAGCCGGATGTTGTGGTAGGTGCCTATGGTCCCAGCTACTTGGGAGGCTGAGGCAAGAGAATCACCTAAGCCCAGGAGTTTGAGGTTGCTGTGAGCTGTGATGCTACAACACTCTACCAAGAGTGACAAAGTGAGACTCTGTCTCTAAAAAAAAAGGAAAAAAAATTGTATAGGATATATTTACATATATTTCTTAATTCATTTAAAAATGAAAATTGTAATTTTTTTCTGTTTTTTGAGACAGAGTCTTGCTCTTTTGCTTTGGGTGGAGTGCAGTGGTGTCATCCTTAGCTTACGGCAATCTCAAACTCCTATGCTTATGTGATCCTCCTGCCACAGCTTCCCAAGTAGCTGGGACTATAGGTGCCCACTACTATGCCCAGTCAATTTTTCTGTTTTTTAGTTGAGACAGAATCTTGCTCTTGCTCAGGCTGGTCTTGAACTCCTGAATCCAAGGGATCCTCCTGCTTGAGCATCCCAGAGTGCTAGGTTACAGGGGTGAGGCACTGTAGCCAGCCTCAGTTTTTTTTTTTTTGGTGAACTTTTCCAGTGTTTCCTTGTATTATGAGATGCTTGTTTTTCTCTTACATTGTGAAATATTTAAAAAAACCCTTCTTCCTTTCATCTTTATTTCTCTTTCGTTATTGGAATTTTAAAAATTCTCTTTTCTTCAGCAAAATTATTTTTTTATTACCCTAGAAGTTTGTATTAAAATTAGAAAGGGGGCTCAGTGCCCATAGCTTAGTAGTTAGGGCACTAGCCATGTACACTGGAGCTAGAGAGTTTGAACCCACCCTAGTCCTGCTAAACAACAATGACAGCTACAACAACAACAAAAAAATAGCTGGGTGTTGTGGCAGGCACCTGTAGTCCCAGCTACATGGGAGGATGAGGCAAGAGAATGGCTTAAGCCCAAGAGTTTGAGGTTGCTGTGAGCTGTGATGCCATGGTGCTCTACCAAGAGTGACATAGTGAGACTCAGTCTCAAAAAAATAAATAAATAAATAGAGTTAGAAGGGGAAAAATATGCATACTAAGTAATGTTATATAGCTTGCAAATCTACCCTTACAGTAAAATTCTTCTTTTTTTTTTTTTTTTTGAGATAAGAGTGTCACTATGTTGCTCCTGGTAGAGTGCTGTGGCATCACAGCAGGCCTGGGCTGGGTTTGAACTTGCCAGCCTTGGTGTATGTGGCCAGTGTCCTAACCGCTGAGCTATGGGACATTGAGCCGATATAAAATTATTCTTATTTGAAAATGGGGGCTTGGCGCCTGTAGCTCAACCGGCTAAGACGCCAGCCACATACACCTAAGGTGGCAGGTTCGAATCCAGCCTGGACCCGCCAAACAACGACGGCTGCAACCAAAAAATAGCCGGGCGTTGTGGCGCGTGCCTGTGGTCCCAGTTACTTGGGAGGCTGAGGCAGGAGACTCACTTGAGCCCAGGAGTTGGAGGTTGCTGTGAGTTGTAATGCCACGGCACTCTACACAGGCGGACAGCTTGAGGCTCTGTCTCAAAAAAAAAAAGAAAAAGAAAATGGGGAAACCAATAGTTAATTTAGAAGGGAGGGAAGCTTTAGCCAATATGTTTTATCAAGTGGTTTTATTTATTTATTTATTTAGAGACAGAGTCTCACTATGTCGCCCTCACAGTAGAGTGATCTGGTGTCATAGCTCACAGCAACCTCCAACTCTTGGGCTTAAGAGATTCTCCTGACTCAGCCTCCTAAGCAGTTGGGACTAGAGGTGCCCACCCACCATAACGCCCGGCTGCATTAATTGGTGTTTGTTGGTTTGTTTGTTTGTTTGAGACAGAGTCTCACTCTGTCACCCTGGGTAGAGTGCTGTGCCATCATCACAGCTCACAGCAATCTCAAACTCTGGGATTTGAGCAATCCTCTTGCCTCAGCCTCCTGAATAACTGGGACCACAGGCAGGCACTATCATTTCTGGCTAGTTTTTTTCTTTAGTAGAGATGAGGGTCTCACTTTGCTTAGGCTGGTCTCACATACTAGTGGTTTAACATCAGTCTCCCAAATTAATTTGTTTATTCACCAAGTATTTATTGGTGCTTCCTGTGTGTCAGGCATTATGCTAGGTGCTGTGCTATCTGCAAAGAGGAGAAAATCCCCGTCCTCATGGACTTATGTGGGGAGGGACAGATAATAGGTAACTAAATTTAAATTAGTAAGTCGTATAGTTGCGGAGAATGTCAGTGCAGTGAAGAAATCACACGGGACATGGATAGAAAGTGACATGGAGGTGAGGAGTTAGCAAGGAAGGCTTCTGAATGAGGCAGGGGCAAGCTGACACCACCAGGTGCAAAATGGAAGGCCATAAGCCTGAGCACATGTGTTCAGGGAGAACCCTCTAGTTGTTTGCCATGAAAGGGTTCGGGTCCTCATGGCCTCCTCAGGGACTTGGGAACTATTGTCTCTCCTGTCCTTCCCCTCCCCAGCTTTTTTCTTGTCAGTGCCCTACTCTGGCTGTCTTATACATTCTTTTTAGCCTGGTGTTGGAGGCCTTCCAATTTGACCTTTCTGACCCTATCTTCTTCTCAACTTGAACCCTTTATCCCAGCTAGCCAAGTTGACTTATTTATATCTCTCAAACATACCATGCATGCAGAATTTTTCCCATTCTGTATCTTTTGTTTCATACTTGGAGCTTTTCATTTAGTGGCATCTTTTCACATGGACTGCACTTAACCCTCACTAGGACTGTGGGCTCCTAGAGATACTGTGTTTTATGCATTGCAGGTGCTCAAAAATAAACCTTTGATTTATTAATTCTATGTTATATTTAAAATTTCAATTACTGTTGTAGATTTAAGTCCTTTGGGGGAGTTTTTTGCAAATCTGATTAATGCTAAGTATGATCTTCATGTTAAAAATGCTCATCCGTGCAAACTTATGTATATACTTTACAAGGTTCTTGGATTCCTTAAAGCCCATCATGCACCTAGGTTAAGTTCCCTTGATTTACTAGACTGGTAATTCTAAAATTCTGTCTGAGCTGATAATTGGATTTTAAACAAGGTATACTTTTCTTGAATGAGTAGCCCTTTTCCTAAATTGAATATCTTCTGTGACTTTTTTTTTTTTTTTAAAGATGGGGTCTCAACCTGTGTCCCTGCTGGAGTATGATCATAGCTTACTGCAGTCTTGAACTCCTGGGCTTACATGATCCTCCAGCCTCAGCTTCTTGAGTAGCTGGGACTTCAGGTGCCAGCCACCATGTCTGGCCCTTTTGTGGCTTTTTAAGGGTTATTTTCTCCTACATGTATTTGAGAAGCCCTGAGAATCCAAAAGAAGAGTCAGTAATGGATGATTCAGAGTTCCTTGCTCAGAGAACCTTGTTCATTGCCAGTCGCGGTTGCCACCATGGAAGCCAGAGCCAAATTCAAGCTTCATTTATAGTAACTGTATTTCCCTTCATTGATAGCAATTTTATTTTATGTCATTCTAATTTTTTCTTTCTACTTATGAACATTATTGCTCCTTTGTCCTTAATTATAAACGATCTGCAGTCCTATTTTAGAAGGGGGTTTAGTAAATAGAGCATTTGAAAATAGCAGCATGGGCTTTAAGAAGAGAATAGAGCCAGTAGTGGTGTTTCCAGTTTCATTCAAATTCTCCTCTGTCCCTAGCCTTTTTGTGTATAGCCATGTTTATTTCAGACCATGGGCTGACTTTGTTTAAGGGAAATTTTTAAAAAAGGGGGGCTTATGGGTGGCACCTGTGGCTCAAAGAGTAGGGTGCTGGCCCCATAAACGGGGGTTGGTGGGTTTGAGCCTGGCCCCGGCCAAAACTGCAAAAAAAAAAGGGGAGGGAGCTTTTTATTGCTCATTTTGCTTAACTCTTTTCCACTTGACCACTTGGCCTGTGAATTTGTTTTCCATTTCCCTCTAGGTCACTGCTGCTTCACTGTTCTTTTGCTGGTCCTGGGCTGGGGCTGGTTCTTGTCTGTGTTCTTTTAGTTCTGAGAGTCTGATACACTGCCTTGGAAATCATTAGGTAACACTTATCAGAAAGGAAACAGAAGGGTTTTCCATGAACACTGTTAACTTGTAAAGAGATATGAGAAAAAGATTCTTTGGTCAAATGAGTTTGGTAAATGGTACATTAAACAAAAGTAAACACATTTTTTTGTGTTGGATTTCTCTCATGTGCATTATGAATCACCAAGCAAGATAGACAGCGCAACTTTCCCCAAATTAGTTGACTTCAGAAATACTTTTTTCTGTTTAGAATACCCTTCACAGATTCATGTGAAATAGTTTGGGAACTGCTTATAAAAGCAGTTTTATACAATGCTTATAAAAACTTTATTTATGAGTAAATATTGATATTTCATACTTTTTTTTTTTGAGACAGAGCCTCAAGCTGTCCCCTGGGTAGAGTGCCATGGCTTCAGTGCTCACAGCAATCTCCAACGCCTGGGCTCAAGCGAGTCTCCTGCCTCAGCCTCCCAAGTAGCTGGGACCACAGGCGTCTGCCACAATGCCTGGCTATTTTTTGGTTGCAGCCATTATTGTTGTTTGGCAGGCCCAGGCTGGATTTGAACTCGCCACCTTAGGTGTATGTGGCTGGCGCCTTAGCCGCTTGAGCCACAGGCGCCGAGCCTTCATACCTTTTTAATCTTATATAGAGAAGCTATTTCATCAGAGTCAAGTGGCAAAGGGATATTTATTATGTATACTTTGCTGTCAATATAAAACTATTTTATATTTGTGCAATTGTAGATTTCTCAAGTATAGGTTTTTATCAATATGTTTCTTGTTTATTGGTTGTGTGTAGTCTCAACTTCTAGGCAAATGGTTATTTCTTAATGGGAACCTCTTTTTCCTTGCTTTTTTTTTTTTTTTTTTTTTTCTTGCAGTTTTTGGCTGGGGCTAGGTTTGAACCCTCCACCTCTGGCATATGGGGCTGGCCTACTCCTTTGAACCACAGGCGTCGCCCTCTTTTTTTTTTTTTTTTTGAGACGGAGCCTCAAGCTATCCCCCTGGGTAGAGTGCCATGGCATCACAGCTCATAGCAACCTCCAACTCCTGGGCTCAAGCGAGTCTCCTGCCTCCGCCTCCCAAGTAGCTGGGACCAC
>CAUYQV010142740.1:0-19660 GCA_963574575.1 Galagoides demidoff
AAATGTTTTAACACAATAACTAAGTAAATGACACAAAGTCTATGTTAACCAGTTTGATGAAAATATTTCAAATTGTATATGAAAACACTACACTGTACCTCATGTTTGCATTAATGTATACAGCTATCATTTAATAAAAAATAAAAGAAATCTAGTGAAGTCTAGGGAGAGGGTATGATTCTGGGTGTTGATCCATTTGTTATACTTTGTCAAATTTCTTGGCATAGAGTTTCTTGAGGTATTCAGAGATAATCTCTTGTACCTTTGTAGCATCTGTTGTTATTTTCCCTTTATCATTTCTGACTGAGGTTAATAGAGATTTTACTTTTTTGTTTCTAGTTAATCTGCCAAAGGTTTATTGATTTCATTTATTTTTTTCAAATACGAATTTTTCGTTTCATTGATTTTCTGTTTGATTTTTTTTGTTTCCAATTTCAATAATCTCTGATTTAGTTTTGGTTATTTCATTTCTTCTGCTGGGTTTCAGATTAGATTGTTCTTCTTTTCCATTTCCATATGATGGTTCAAGAGTTTGTTGATGCTCTCTCTTTCAGCTTTTCAGATGTACCTATCTAATGTGATAAATTTCCCTCTTAAGATGCTTTTGCTGTATATCATAGTATTGGTTAACTTGTAGCTTCATTGTTGTTATGTTTGAGGACTTTAACAATTTCCTCCTTTATCTCTTCTTGGACCCAAATCTCATTCAGCGTAAGGTTGTTTAATGCCCATGTCTTAGAGTGGGGATGAAATTTTTCTATTTGTATCCTAGGATATAATCTATTTTGAGTATGTTCCATGGGCTGATGAGAAGAACATATATTTCTAAGCTTTGGAATGGTGTGTTCTGTATATGTCTATTAAGCTCATTTATTCTATGGTTGCATTTACATCCCTTGTATCTCAGTTTAGTTTCTGTTTAGATGATCTGTCCATTCAACCAGAGGAGTCTTAAAGTCCCCAGCTATTATGGTGTTATAGAATATCATGGTGCTTATACCAATTAATGTCTGTTTCA
This sequence comes from Galagoides demidoff, assembly GCA_963574575.1. Classification (NCBI taxonomy): domain Eukaryota; kingdom Metazoa; phylum Chordata; class Mammalia; order Primates; family Galagidae; genus Galagoides; species Galagoides demidoff. Next base: position 1,019 of record CAUYQV010142740.1, read on the forward strand.
TAAATCTGTGAGCATTTAAGTTAGGTGCATAGATGTTTAGATTTGAAATATTCTCTTGATATATTGTTCCCTTGACCAGTATGAAGTGACCATCTTCTTCTTTCTTAACTTTAGTTGGTTTAATTGTTTAAATATTGTCTTTGTCATCCATATTTTAAATTTATTTTCTGTCAACTCATGTATCTGAAAATAAGATTGCAATCCCACCTTTCATCTGATTTCCATTTGCTTGAAATACTTTTTTCCACCCATTAACCTTGATTCTTGATTTATCCTTCAAGGTTTCAAGGTTAGGTGCATTTCCTGGAGACAGCATATGGATGACTTGTGCTTTTAAAATCTAATCAGCCAGCCCATGGCTCTTTGGTGGGGAATTCATTTATTGAGATAATTGATAAATGTGGTGGAGTTCTGTTCATTTTATTTTTTTAAAATTATGTAGTTTTATCCTTTGCACCACTGTGGAAGCTAAGTTTTGACCTTTAGCTTCTGAGTGATTACTTTGCTAGGGGTCCCTTGTGATGGTCAGTGTTGAGAATAGGTCTAAGTATTTCCTATAGAGTTGGTCTTGTTGTGACTAATATCTTCAGGGTTTATGTACCCACAAGAGATTTGATTTCTCCACAAATTTTGAAGCTTGGTTTACCAGGATATAGAATTCTGGGCTGAAAATTGTTTTGTTTAAGAAGGTTAAAGGTGAATGATCATTCTTTTCTGGGTTGGAAAGTTTCAGTTAAAAAATCTGCTGTTGCCTTAATGGCTCTGTCTCTAGGGAAGCACCTGTGGCTCAAGGAGTAGGGTGTCAGCCCCATATGCCAGAGGTGGTGGGTTCAAAACCAGCCCTGGCCAAAAAAAAAAAAAAAAAAGGCTCTGTCTCTGCAGGTCAGTTGGCACTTATTCCAGGCTGCTCGCAGAATTTTCTCTTTTGCCTTGGCTTTGGACAGGTTCATTACAGTGTTTCTTGGAGAAGCTATGTTTGAGCTGAGATGACCTGGGGTTTGATATCCCTCTAAAAAGAGTGTGTCAAATCGTTAGTGAAACTTGAGAAGTTTTCATTTATGATACTCTCCAGTAGGGCTTCCATTCCTTTGGGATAATCTTCACCTCCAGGGATCCCTATCATTCATATATTTGAATACTTCATGAAGTTCTGTAGTTCTCTGAGGGAACTGCCCTGTTTTCTCTCTCTTCTTTTCTACTGCTTCAACTACCTGGGTGAACTGAAGAACTTTATCCTCTAGCTCTGAAAGTCTTTCTTCTCCATGTTCTAATTTAGTTTTTATACTTTCTTATGCATTTTTACATTCCCTTATTGGTTCCTTCATTTCCTTAAGCTTCATCATATTCTTTCTATATTCTTCATGGTGCTCATCTATCTTTTGTTTCTGTTTTTTCTACTTCTGTGACCATTCCCTTTATTGTCTTTGTCATCCATATTTTAAATTTCTTTTCTGTCAACTCAAGTAATTATTTATAAGTGGAGCCCTCTTCAGTAGCTGCCTTATCTATCCTTGGAGGAGTTTCTTTGTTTTGGTTTTCACGTTGCCAGAATTCTTCTGTTGGTTCCTCATTGTATGTGTTTTCTTGTTCACCTCATTGTCTTGCTTTTTCCTTCTCCCTTCCTCTTTTGCTTTAAATTACCTTGTCTCAGTGCTTAGGTATTGAAGTGACGACTGGTATAATGACAAAGGGAAGACAAGGGTAAAGAGAAAACTGGAAGAAAGAATAGGAAAAGAAAGAAAGAAGAAAAAATAGGGAAAGAAAAAGAAAAAAAGAAAAGAAAGGAAAAAGGAAAGGGGATGAAAGAAAAGAATTTAAAAACAGGAGAAAAAAGAAGACAGGAAGACAGAATGAGATAAATGGTATTGTTTGGCACCAAGCTAAGGCCACACCTGTAGCTCAAGGATTTTGGGGTACTGGGCTGGGTGGTTTCCTAGAAATCAGGAGCTCCTTACCAACCTGAGCAAATTCAGCCCCTAACTCTGTCAAATATATGAAGGGAAGCAAAAGAAAAAAAAAAGACAAGAAAGAATAAAAAATTAAATAAAAAGAAAATGAAAACTTTAGCAATGTTGACTTGCCACTACTGTCTTTGCAAGGGCAAAGTTAGAAGGACTCCCTAGATTGTAATCTCTTGGCTTACTTGAACCAGACCATGTTCTCCTAGCCAGACCAATGCTGCACTATCCCAGCAGTCAGAGAAAAGAGAAAATAAAATAAGAATAGATAAAGAAAATTAAAAATAGATATGTATCAAATATAGGAGAGAAAAGGGAGAGGAAAAAGGAAAGAAAAAGAAAAAAACAAAAAGGGAGGGATAGCTTAAATGTTGTATGAGTGATTTATGTAGGAAAGATGAGAAAAGTAGAAAAATGTCAATCAAAAAAGAAAGAAGAAGAGACGTTAAATAGAGAGAGAATAAGTGAAGCTGAAATACCATAACCAAAAATATAGGAGCCCTTGCTCTTTATGAAAGTAAAAATGGAAATTAAGTATAGAACCAATCAAACAAATTAGCAAAAGTGAAAGAAAACTAAACTAACTAAGCTCAAATAGCCAAAAAGAGCAATAATCTCAGCAACAAAGAAAAGAATAAAAAATAAAAAAATACTAATATATATACACACACACACACACACACATATATTGCAGAAGGCAACAACTATAGTAGATATATCTATATTTATATATTTATATATCTATATCTATAACAGTATCTTGCCTGATGTGGACTGTGGATTGTGAAGTGGCAAGACCTCAACAGCCAGGGAGATACATTCAGGGAACAACCACCAAACTACTTCTCTCTTCTCAAAAAACAATAGTCTTTCTCCTTGTTCCCTCTGCCAGAAATCAGGTAGTTCTGTACATCTTTTGCCTAAAAGCACATAGCTTTCTCTCCCTAAAGTTAATCTTTATCCTATGTACTATTACTTCCCCTCAGCCTTGTAAAATGAAAATATTCCCACTCGCTTTTCTTGTTGATTTGCAATGTTGTTAATATAGCAACCTGATTTAGGTACTATGTAAATAAAGCTGTTCACATGATCCAGTGCTGGCTGCAGTCATCAGCTGCATCAGTCCTTCCTATCCCATCCTTATCTCTTGTGTGACCTTTTTCTCCTGTGTGTTTTATTTCTTCATCCCCCACCATTCCCATTTTGGTACATTTACTCTTTGCATTGGCTCATGAAAGCTGAACCCCAGGTGGGGCTGTGGATTTACCAGTCAGAAAACATAGACCAATTTCTAGTTTTGGGGGAGGACAGTTTCTGTCTTCCTGACTTTATTGCTCTTGGTGAGCACCTGATTGTTTCCTAAGCATTCAGTCCCTGACACATTGGAGTCTTAAATCTCTTCTGAATCCTTAGGAGGCAAATAACACAGTGCCTCCTGACACTTTCCCAGGAGTACAGGGTCACTCAACTTGCCCAATAGTGGAAGTACCTTTGTAGCTTTCAGTGGGAGATATAAAGTCAGCCATGCTTAGGCACCTGCAGACAGACCTTCCAACCGGCCCTACCCTCAGTAGCAGCCCAGCTGGCAGCCTGGACCTTCCCAGCATGGCCTCCCTGCCAGCAGCCAAACTGATGGTAAATCCACTCCACCCAGTATTCAAACCTGGTTGCTGTACACTATTTGAGTCCACTCACTCTTTCAAACTTTCCACTCAACATGCAACTTCCTCCAAAATCCAAAAACTTGCAGAGGGGCTTTCTCTCTTCCTCAAACCTTTGTGGGGGGAAGGGGGGTCTGTCCCTGCCAGCTCTCAGATACTTGCCTACTGAACTAGCCCTCCACAGCTCCAGCTTTCCCGCCATCTCCTGCAGTCCACCACTGCCTTGTTGTAGTCCCAAAGCAAAGATTTCAGGTAAGTTCCCCATGCCAGATACGGTTTCTCTTTTTTTTCCCCTGCCATGCTAAGAGAGAACAGCAGAGAGATCCTTGTAGTCTGCCATCTTGCTATGCCCCCCACCCCGTGAATTTTTTATAGGTGGAATCTTCTGTGGTAGCTGCCTCATGGTTCCTGGGTGGGGAGATTTTTCTGTTTTGGCTTTTCATGTTGTTGGAATATTTCTGCTGGTTCCTTTTCATGTACGTTTTCTTCTTGCTCACTTCCTTCCCCTATTTTTTCCTTCTCATTACCTCTTTCACTCTAAATTACCTTGTTTCAGAGCTTAGATGTTGAAGTGGCCTTTTGGTATAAGGCCAAAAAGAAGAAAAGGGTAAAGGGCAAGAAGGGAAAAAGAAAAGAAAATTTTTAAAAAAGAAGATGGGCAAAAGAAGAGAAAGAGTGACAGAAGAAATGATGTTGTTTGGTAGGGTGCTATGGCCACACCTGCAACTCTAGGACTTTGGGGGGCCAGGTTGGGCAGGTCCATCAAATTTAAGAGCTCCTTATGTGTCTGGGCAAGACCCAAAGCAAGACCCCACCTACGCCAAATATGAAAAAAGAAAATAAAATAGAAACAAAAAAAATAAATAAAAATTTAAAATATAGTAGTATGTCACAGTGGGGACCTGCCAACACTATCTTTCTAAAGGCTATAACTAGAAGAATACCCTAGACTATAAGCTCTTGATCTCCTTGAGCCAGACCAATACTGTGACCCCCCCCAGACATACCAATGCCATGACCCCCCCCAAAGCACTCAGAGAAAAAAATAATAACAATAGATAGAGAAAAATTAAAAATACAATTATGTAAGATAAAGGTAAAAAGATATCTTAGCTAATGTATCAGAAATGATGCATCTACTTTTCATTGAGAAAAGTAGAAAATCTCTACCAAAAAAGAGAAAAAGGGAGAGGAAATAAAAAAGAAAGAATAAAAGGGGCTGAAAAACCATAACAAAAACAGACAACCCCAAAGAAATGTGTGAGTATACACATCCTTTAACATCACAGCACCCCCTGGTTTCCAGGCAATACACACACACACATATATATATATATATATGCCTGGACAACAGGTGGTGCTATGGTGTTAGAGGATGGAGAACATACTGTTTTTGCTGTGAAAAATTCAGACCAGAAGTCACTCACTCTCTTAGTATCAGAGATCAGGTCCCATCTTCTTGACTTCCTTGCCATAAATCAGGGCTGGTTGTTTCATAAGCATTCAGTCCCCATGGGATTGAGGTCTTAAATCTCTTACTAGATTCCTTAGGGGGCATGTCAAACAGTGCTCCCTACAACAGTTCTTGAGTGCTCAGCTCACACCAAGCATGGATGCCTGAGCTCAGCAGGTGCACCAGAATTGGCCATGCACCAGGACCCTGTGGACCTTTTCTCCCACATGGCCTTCACACGATGGTGAGCAGCCAACCCAGCAGGAGATCAACCCCACCTGGTATTCAATTTCAGCTGCTGGACACTGTTTGAGTCCATCCACTTGTTTAATCCTTTCCAGGACGCTTTAGTTAGCAGGTTTAGACAAAGTCAAAAAATTGCAGGGTAGCCTTTTCCTGTCCCCAGTCCTCCCAGTAGGCTAGCCAGCCAGTCTCTGCCTGTTCCCAAGCACTTGCCTTTTGTGCTGCTTTTCCTCAGATCTTTTCCTCCTCCCTGGCTCCTTCAGTTCATTACTGCTTCACTGTGCCCCCATAGTAATGTTCTAATGTCCCTGGGTGAGTTCCCCCAGCCAGAGGTAGTTGGAATTTTCTTTATCCTGCCTTGCCACAAGTGGCTACTAAGGAGATATTTCTAGTCTGCCATCTTGCTTGACCCCAGAAAATTTGTCTTTAAGCTCAGTTGAACCCAGTTTTCTTATTTTTCTTTCTAAGGGGATTACCTAGAAATTATATAGGCATACATTTCTTCTCACCTCAGATCATTTTCCCATCTCTTTCAAACAAATTTCCTAAACTATGTGCATTCTTCCCTATTATAATCTCTGTCAGCTTCACTTATCACCACTATAACACACCATCCTTTGCTGTGTTTACTAAAATTTGTTCGTTCACTTTATTTTTAATGATAAACACTTACAGACATGAAAATATTTAATTGCTTTGTTATTTGTCATGTTGTTCCCCACAATATGTACCATAATATTTCACTAAATATGGATGATATGTTTGGGTCAATTTTACTTTTAGAATCATAGCACTAGATTTCTAAATGAAAGATCATTCCATTTTATCCAATTTCAAAAAATGCAAAATAAAAATTAATCCTTGTTATGTGCCCATATAAAATCCAAATCATTTCAATAAAACTTTAGGGAACTAATTCTTTTTTTTTTTATTGAATGGTAACTATGTACATTAATGCACTTCTGGGGTACAGTGTGGGGTTTTAACACACAATCCGAAACACTTCCATCAAACTGGTTAACATAGTCTTCATGTCATTTTCTTAGTTATTATTTTAAAACGTTCACATTCTACTCTTAGATTCACTTGTACCCTTATAAGATAAACGTCAGAAGGGATCCCTATAAGCCCCCTCCCTCCCTTCTCCCTCTCCCCTCCCCGTATTCTTAGGCTGTTATTAGGTTATAGCTTATAAAAGGTATAAATTTGTTTCATAATAGGGGTGTGTACATTGGATACTTTTTCTTCCATTCTTGTGATACTTTGTTCAGAAGAACATTTTCCAGCTCCATCCATGTGAACATGAAGGATGTAAAGTCTCCATCTTTCTTTATGGCTGCATAGTATTCCATGGTGTACATATACCACAGCTTGTGGATCCATTCATGGATCGATGGGCACTTGGGCTTCTTCCATGACCTGGCAATTATGAGTTGGGCTGCAATAAACATTCTGATACAAATATCTTTGTTGCAATGCGATTTTTGGTCATCTGGGAATATATCTAATAAAGGAATTGCAGGGTCAAACGGCCGGTCTATTTTTAGTTCTCTAAATGTTCTCCAGATGTCTTTCCAAAAGGAACGTATTAGTTTACATTCCCACCAGCAGTGTAGGAGTGTTCCCTTTTCTGCACATCCACGCCAGCATCTCTGGTTTTGGGATTTTGTAATATGGGCTAATCTTACTGGAGTTAGGTGGTATCTCAAAGTAGTTTTGATTTGCATTTCTCTGATGATTAAGGATGGTGAGCATTTTTTCATATATCTGTAGGTCGTGCTCTAGGGAAGTAATTCTATCTCTAAATGATGTCACAATGATTTCTTAATGTTTGAATTGCTAAATTTTCTATCATACAATTTGGGAAATAACATGTTTTGTATGAATATTTCAAAGATAATACAAGGAATAATTTTATTGTACATTATATGGGTTAATATACAGGATGTAGTAACAGCAATGATTATAATTGGTTTGGGTACTAGTTGTCATCATGATTATAAATGACAAAACAAAATACTTATTTTTTTCTTCACCTATTTTCTATTAAAATCAGTTTAACCAAAATATAACTTAAAATGTGTCTCAAGAATGTACTTTCATACTTAGATTTGATTAGATGAAAGCTAGAAACCTAACCAATATTGGCTAGATTTGATCACTGTGTTGATGTTGCTCTAGATCAATGTCCATGGGCTTAGAGTAAAAACTGATAAAATTTCATTAAAATTTTCCTCCTCAAAACCAACAAGTATGGCATAATTATTATTGTTCAAAAGATACACATTACAATGTCTGGCTTTTTTGTTTTGCTCTCAAGTCTTTACTCTGGGATTTCATTTGTCCTTTTGCCAAGTTATAGCACTTGAGTGAGTTGAACCACTTTTGTTAAAGTGAAACCTTGGGAAATAATTCTCAAATGCCCAACACTAAGGAAACTACTATAAATCTTACTCTGGTCTCTGGTTAAATTGTGATGTGGCAATTTTATGCGGAATTTAGTAATCGTGGAGTTGATGAGGCACCTGAGAGTCAGCTAAAAAGGGAAGGAAAGCATGCAGGACATTTGGGTAAGCTTTATTTTATTGAGAACATGAAATGCTTATGAAAATACCCTCTGATTAAATAAGTTAACTTAAATTGTAGTAAATTGGGTGAGAGGTCTAAATCAACTACAGTTTTTAATTAACTCCAATCAACTAATAAAAATGGCAACCTCAATTAAAGTAGCATTGAGCAATAATAGAGTGTAAAAATAATTAATACCAACAATGCTTGTATTGTGCTTATTATGCTAAAAATAATATTATTAATAAGAATAATACTTGCATTGTGCTTACATTACACTGATTACATGCCAAAAGATCTCCAAAGTGCCTTAATCTATGAAAAGCTTTAGTCCACACAATAAAGCATGCACACTTATTATCTATGTTCAACAGGTCAGGCCACTAAAATATAAAAAGACGCTCCTCCAAAAAGCATAGCAAGTGTTTGAACTCAGGGCTCCTGGCACCAGAGTTCCTGATATTAACCACCACACTACATCAGGTCTCTGTGGAATAGTACCCATGTCACTGTGTCTTTTGTACATGGATCTAAAATGCATTTCTACGACATCAAATATCAGGGTTATTTAACAACACAAAGACCAATATTTAGATATTTTAAGTTGAGAATCACTAATGCCAATTTAAAACAAAAGTGATTCATAGAAATTCAAATGTTTCAATTTAATTTTTAAAGACATAGAAGTAAAAACATGCATGTTTAGGTTCTTCTCTAATAAATAGGTACTGTGGTATAAGGTCTGGAGCCAAATTTCCTGTGCTAAATTGTAACTTCCTTTTTATCAGCAGTGTGAATGTGGGTAAATTGTCTTAACTCTCTAAATCTCTCCTTTTTCCTCTCTTTAAAGTGAGAATAATTATAATAAAACTCCATATCATTCATAGTAAGGTAAAATGAGACAACATCTGTATCATGGTTGGGACTCTGCCTAGAATAGCCATCTTGTCACAAAACACTAAAGAGCATATTGCTCAACTTTTTCTTTGGATTCCTGGCAGAACAGGTGCTAAGAATGTATTTCTTGATTTAGAGTTCAGTGAACATTCTATTATCACATCATTTGCTCATCCTACCATTTCCTTAAATATTCTTTATTTTATAAGTTGGCATTTTCTGATGGTATTCTTCCAAAGAAAGGCTGTTAAGTACTGTGACATCCATGGATAAGGTTTCATTAAAACTCGACCTTATTTCCACAGATGAAAAATAAAGTAATATATACTGGGAAAATCTAATAGTATTAACAACCAGTGCCTCTTGGCAATCATCCATTACAAGGTTTCCAGCTCAGAGGATTTTATACATATATTTTCCCACCACAAAGTTCATTATTGATATAGGATTAGACCACATGCTTCACCACTTGTGCTTGTTAGACAGTGAAATGTGGAATTCTAATGAGTACGGTGAAAGTTTTGCAACAAAAGGAAATAACCTAACAAAACATCTAAAACACCATAGTACACAGAATTACTAGTGACACTGAGCTAGACCTGAGTGCTCAGAATAACAGTAATGGTAAGTCAATGTGGGGACCAAGAGAATAGGCCTTAGAGTAAGGCAGAAAGGCCTAGCCAATTTCTAGAGTGAGACTTTGGCACAATTCTTAATGCCCCTTGTAATACTTGCTAAAATTAACATATAGCACATAGGGCTTCTGTGTGTATTAAATAAAGACAGTTTGGAGATTTTAAAGGTTGATTAGTCTGTAACAATTGCCCAGTAAATATTAGCTATTTATTTCAGAATTAGGTTTGCAGTCTTTTATTACTTTCTATATAATCTGTTACAGTACAGCTACGTATACTCATCATAAAAGTGCCCAAAAACAAGAAAGAAAAAAGTACTGAATTTCACTCCAATCTTTGGTGGTATTTCCTTCCTCATGTGAGATTCTGTGGCACTAACTCTCGTAGGAAAATGAATGACTTTTGGTGAGACAAGGACATTCACTGGTTCTTTAGGAGTTACCCAATTATGTCTTATCTACTACTTGTTTCCTTATAAGATAAAATAATATTATCTAAAGATGGTTATTTTATTCAAGTTCAACAGAGTGCAGCATATTCCTGGCCATATTGGCAAAAATCTCAAAACTGTAACTACTCTTTTGTGTAAAAATTACTTGTTTTGCTAATTTATAAACTTAGAATGGCTTTTTGATTTGCTTGTTTCTAGGCAAGATTTAGGGCATTTAGGCTTTGGAATCTAGATTTCTGACAATGTAAATTCTAATGTTCAAAGTGAAAAAAATTTATGTTGCATTCTGCTTGTTATGGAAAGTATATGAAATCAAGTCCATTCATTGTTGTGGACTATATAAAAGGACTCACTTATTTCTTCACTCAGTACATTTATTTGAGTCTTAACTCTTAGCCAAGTGCTATTTCAATTGCTCAAATTAGATCAGTGGAGTAAATAGTACAATATTTCCTCTCAAGACCAAAAACAGAGATGTTAGGGAGAAAAAGTGCTACACTGCTGGATTTGAAAACAGAGAAAGGGTCCATAGATAAAGGGATGCAGGTAATCTTTAGAAGCTTTAAAAGGCAAGTAAGCAAATTCTTCTCCAATGCCTCCGAAAGGATCAAGGGCCTTCTAACACACTTTAGGCTACTGAAACTCACTCTGTATGTACTCCGTCCTCTGGAACTGCAAGATAATTAAGTTCCTCTGTTTAAACTACTTTGTTAGAGGAGTTCGGGAGACTAATAATACACAATGTCAGATAGTGTGACTTTATTTTATATATATAGTCAATTCCACTTGTCAACATCTCCCAGCGTAGCCAGATAACAAGTCTTGTAATGCAAAACTAACAATAGTTAAGTCTCATGTGTCCTTATGTCTGTCTCTATGTTCTGACTTTGAGTCTTCTTTAAATTAAAAGAAAAATTAAAAAACTTAGGGATGGGAAATGAAAGAATGACTCAAAATAGATTAGATTCCTTTCCCACATATTATTAGTGCAATCAGAGTCAAATAACATGGTGATGCATTTATAGGTGCAGATTGTTTGCATGCAAATGCTTACTTCCAATTCCTTTTCCCCTACAGCAGAAGCTTTTCCTTTTCACAGCATGTGGAATTCAGTAGACCAAGGTATTATACCCAAGATCATAAACAGAATGTTTGCAGTGTCACATGAAGATCTCACTTAATTTAATGGTCATAAGCATTAAATAATATTTGGCTTACAAATTTTCTCCTTCCTCCACCGCCTCCCTTCTCTTTCTCCTCTCTCTCTTTTTCTGTCTCTCTCAGGCTGTACTTACACAATGGAAAATTTTACACATGTCACAGAGTTTGTTCTACTTGGATTCCAATGGAGTCCAAGAACACAGACCATGCTATTTTTGATTTTTTTCACCCCGTATGTCATAGCTGTGGTGGGAAATTTTGGTAAGATTGTAATTATCAGGGTGGATTCATGCCTTCACACTCCATTGTACACCTTCCTCCAAAGCCTCTCCTTCTTGGACATCTGCTAATCTTCCACAATTGCCCCCAGGACTCTGATGAACTGCATAAAGGAGGACCACACAGTGTCCTTTGGTGGATGTGCTGCTCAGTTCTTCTTCCTGTCTCTCTTTGGTACCACAGAGGCCTTTCTCCTGACTGCCATGGCCTATGACCACTTCATTGCCATCTGCAACGCTTTTCTGTACTCTGTGACCATGTCTCACCACATCTGTGTATTGCTAATCTTGGGATCCTATTTGTGGGGTGTACTCAATGCTGTCACTCAAACAATGATGACCTTCAGCTTGCCTTTCTGTGGGTCCAATGAAATCAATGACTTTTTCTGTGACATCCTCCCTCTCTTGCCTCTTTCCTGTTCAGACACCTTTATAAACCAACTGGTTCTTCTTGGCTTATGCGGTTCCATTATTATCAGTACCTTCTTGATTGTTCTCGTCTCATACACCTACATCATCTCAACTATACTAAGGATGCGGACACCACAGGGCTGCCAGAAAGCTGTCTCCACATGTGCCTCCCATCTAACCAGAGTGTGCTTGTTTTTTGGAACAGTTTTTTTCATGTACGCACAACCTAGTGCCGTTGTCTCCATGGAGCAAAGTAAGGTAGTGTCCATCTTTTACACCATTGTCATCCCCATGTTGAATCCCCTGATATACAGCCTGAGGAATAAAGATGTCCAGCAAGCTTTGAGGAGGAGCAAGAAGTTTTCTTTGTGATTAGTATGGATCTCAGGTTACCCTGGATTTTATTCCAAATCACTGCCACTCATGTAGATTATGTTGTACGAACATGGCATTATTGGCCTTCTTAGTTTCCTTATGATAGTCTGTAATATAGAAGACAGAGTGTGTTCCAATTGTCTTTTGTGTTTAACAATTAACAAAATGAAGGCATATGAAAAATAAAATGGTGTAGACTGAAAGAACCAGTAATTGAATAGATGGATATGTGTGATTGTTTTATCTCCTATAAAGCATCTTGATCCATCAAAATATAAGTGCGTAAAAAACTGTATACATTCATTAAAAATTTCATAAAATGCTTATCCTGAATGCAGCTCACCAAAAAAAAAATATAAATCCTTTTCAAATGCTGCTGGAATTTTAATTAGGATTAAATCAAATCTGTACATCAATTTGGAAATAAATTTCATTTTAACAACATTGAGATTTCTAACCCATGAATAGAGTTTACTCTTTCAATTATTTCCTAATGTTGTAATGTCAGCATTTTTTATAGTTCTCAGCCTTTCAGATCCTTATTTTTTTCTTTACAGATCAATCCATAACTAGTTCATGTTTTTGGTACTGTTGTAAAAACGTAATTTTTACAATTTCAGTTTCTGATTATTTATTGACAGTAAATAGACATTCAATTGATTTTTACATATTGGCTTTGTATTTTTCAAAATCACTCAATTCAATTGCTATTTCTAGTTACATTTTTGTATATTGTATTATATTTTCTACAGGTAGTATCACTTAATTTATGAATATAGAATTCTTTCTTTGCCAGTATGGATTTTTTTTCCTTAACTGATTTCTTCCTTTTTTATTTCTTTATTTTACTTTGTTGCACTGACTAAAACTTCTACCAGGAAATAAGTGAAAACTACAAAAAAATTTAAACAAAATCCATATGCCCATTTTTGTTCTTAAGAACATTCTATTTTTAATGGTTATATAGAGAGTGTGTTTCAGAACCATTGGGATGGATAGCACTTCATCATTTAAAATGATTTGCTTCCCTTCACTTCATTATTATTACTATCTTAGGTCATAATGTTGTAATTTCTTAAATTAATTATCAAAAGTGTCGAATCATAAATCCATTTCTAAAGTACCATTGAGTAGAAACACGACATTCTCACTCTGTCCATGATGATACTTCAGAAGAATTCACCAGAATAAAGTCCAATTCCATGAAATAACATTGGAAACATTTTGTCTGGGTCTTACTTAAACCAGACTCTTAAACAAACTTGTTATTTCAAGAAAGATTTTCCTGAATATTAGCTAGACTAGACTATGAGGATAAGACAAATGGCTCCTGTATTTAATATAATGAATTTTATTCAAAAAAGATGCATATAAATGACTATAAAACCATATGAATATGAAGGATTAGTATTTATATTGGTTATTTTGGACTCCCCAGGAATTTGCACCCAAGCTCTACAGGGAAGTAAAATGTGTCTGCTGGGTGTTGAGGACAAATGAGGTTTATTAGTGTTATCTGCCCTGAAGAGCATCCTCCCAGCACTCTAACCTTATCTTCCTTGCTTGTGTTGTCTTTCTTCATGACACTTAACACCATTCAGTACAGGATAGGCAACATGTGAACAGAGACTTCTGACATTCTTGTTCATTGCTCCATCTCCAGTTCTCAAGGACCATTAAGTGCAAAATTTCAGATATTACCCTCCCTGTACCAACTTAGCTAGCATCAATCTTCCTAATAGTCCAAGTTTTACGGTCAGGATTCACTTTACAGAGTACTAGTGGTCATTGTGATGCTGACAACATTGATTATAAGATAGGAATTCTTCCCTCAAGATAAGCATTTGATCATTTTCAAGATTCCAGGCACAAGCACTCACCTGAGAGAGACCCTCCCCCAATGTGCATCAAGAATTATTGTAATATAAATGGGGTTAAAAGTAACAAGAGGAACTTCATTAATTAATGAAGTTACTAAAAGTAATGTTTATTAATGCTTCATTGCTGAAGAAGAAGATGATCACAGAGGCAGGCTTAGAGGAGCAAGACAAAGACATGATCATCTTATTAATGCTTCATTGCTGAATGCTGAATGAAGGCTTCAAAATGTTCCTAGAGGGCAGAAAAAACTCCATCTTTTTCCTTAGTTTTATGGACTAAATGCTTGTGCCCCCCCCCCAATTCATTCTCAATTCATTTGTTTAAGTCCTTAAGTCCCAATTTGATGGCATTTAGAGTTTGAATTTTAGGAAGGTAATTAGAATTAAATAAAATCATATGAGTGAGGCCCTGATCAGATAGAAATAGAGCTTTTATTAATAATAAGAGACTTTTGCTCGCTCTCTCTCTAAATGTACCCAAAAGAAAAATTGTGAGGGCACAGACACAGAGTGGCTGTCAGAAAACCAGGAACAACTTTATGAGAAACTGAATATTACAGGACCATGACCTTGGGTTTCTAGCTCCCAAACTAAAGGAAATAAATTTCTGTTGTTTGTCACTCAGTCTATGGCATTTTATTTTTTCATCCCAACAAGACTAAGACAAAGCATGAGGTGAAGCTTAGCAAATTTATTTTATTTTATTTTACTTTTTTTTTTTTTTGAGACAGAGTCTCACTATGTCACCCTCAGTAGAGTGCTGTGGCATCACAGCTCACAGCAACCTCCAACTCTTGAGTTTAAGCAATTCTCTTGCCTCAACCTCCCAAGTACCTGAAACTATAGGCACCCACCACAATACCCAGCTATTTTTTTGTTGCAGTTGTTTAGCTGGCCTGGGCTGGGTTTGAGCCCACCACCCTCAGTGTATGTGGCTGGTGTCATAACCACTGTGCTACAGGCATTGAGTCACAAATTTATTTTAATAGCTAAAAATCTGTAGGAGTTACTGAGTGTTTTTGAAGGATTAGAGGAATTCTGAGTCAGGGAAGGACACTGCTGTTATTATCTGCTTTTTATGAACAAAATATAGCCCACATTTTAAGCATGGGTCTGAAGATGTTTAGGATGAGACTGCTGTGGAAGTTGATATCAAATTATTGGGCAATTACTGACATATAGATAATAAGATCAAATGTACGTATTAATCCAGTCCCAGTGCTGACAAAAACTTTTGAAGGTATCACTCATAGTTATTGGCTATATGTAGGGCATTGAACAATACCTGTGATGTTGTATAAGATATCTGTCATTTACAGATATATATTAGAGTGGAAGCTTTTCTCTCCTGGATCTGAAAGATAAAATCCCAGAGATGGGCTTAGAGGGGCAAGAGAAAGACATGATCATCTTACTCTCAAGTTCTCATCCATGTAAGGTTAACAGATGTGTAAATTTTGTCTTCATTGAATTAAAAACTGTATTGTAGCAAAAGATCTCTTAAAATATCAATTTTGGTGGCATGATTTGTCAAATTTTTTTCAATAACATTCTTCTGATAAATTCTGATGAGTTTAAGAAGGTCTTAAATGTAATAAACTTCTATTTCCTGATTTATTTCTTTATGTGTGTACATACAACTTATTGTCATGATTTAGATAACTATAATTAGACTTAATTTATAAAAGAATCCTCACTTTTTTTTTTCTTCACTTAAGTCTTGCTTTTCTGGCCAATTGCTATTCTACAGAAACATAATAATTTGCTTCTCAATCTAATCAAAATTTTAACTGAGATTTTTTAATGAAAATCTTAAAAAGTTAATAGTTTTGTGACATTGAAAATTTCTATTCTTTAATATGGTATATTATCCCATTTAATTACATTTTTTCCTTATTCACCAAATCTTGCACCAGTTTATATATTATCCCCCAAACCTTAATTTTTTTGATTTATTATCAAATAGAATATTTAAAAGTCACAATTTCCCAATGTAAATAACTATGCATGATTTTATGTACTTATATTAAGTTTTCTTGCTAACTTGCTGACTTCTCTTTTAAACTCAAAAAACAACATTCATAAATTATTATTATTTTGCACAACAATAACCCTAATCTATTTTTTTTTAATTTTGTCTATACATATACATCCCAATCTATTTTTGAATGAATGTTATTAGAAGACACGGTACTTAGCTATCTGATTAAAATTCAATGTGTTTAATATTGATGCATTAACTGGATAGAAGAGAAAATTTCTTCTACTCTAGTGTCTAGGAAATTTATTTTCTAGAATGGTATCATTGGTGAATATGTTTCTGTATTGAAATAATCTTGGTATTTCTATTATTTGTTAATGTAATAACATTTTTGTTATTTGTTAATGTACATTGTTAATAACATTACATTAACAAATAATAGAATTGTAATATGTTTCTGTATTGAAATAATCTTGGTATTTCTATTATTTGTTAATGTATTGGTTTGGTATACTACATTGTATAACAATGATGCAAAGAATTGGTTCTCTTTTCTTGTTTGTATTTCAAATGCATACCAATTAAATACTCTGAGTTTTTTGATGCATCAATGATTAATTGATGCAAATTAATACTAATGAAATAATTCAAACTTGGGCATGAGGCTTTATTGATGCATAAGTATGGTTCTGTTTATTATATTGAAACCCATTTCTCTAAGTAGGATTGGCCTGTCACCTCTTTTCTTCTAATGCCATTCTGTGGTTTTGGCATGAAGCTACATCTAAATATCTAAAATACGTTAAATTATATTTCTACTATCTCTGGTCTCTAAAAGACTGGGTACTCTTAAAATATATATATATTTTTTGAGTGAGACAGGGTGGCTTATACCTACAAACCCAGTGACTCAGGAGGCTGGGGAAGCTGAAGTGGGAGAACTTTAGGACAGGAGTTGAAAACAAGTCTGGGCAACATGAAAAGACCTTGTCTCTACATAATTAAATAAATAAAACATTAGCTGGGTGTGAAAACATGCATCTATAGTTCCAGCTAGTCCAAAGGCCGGGGCAGGAGGAATGCTTGAGTCAAGGAGTCCAAGACTGGGATGCAGTGAGCTATGACCACACCACTGCAGTCCAGTCAAGGCAACAGAGTAAACATTCATCTCTAAAAAAAAAAAAAATGAGTGTATGTGTGTGTGTATATGCTTGTGTGCATATATACATATATATATATAAAAGATATGTGTGTATGTATGTGTATAAATGTATATATCTTAAATATTATGTGCAATTTATCTTTTTAAGTATTTATGCTAGATATTTTCATAATTTTCTTCATACAAATATGTTTCTTCTCTTAATGAGTTTCTATAATCTTAGAAAATTGGGTTATACATTTGTTCCTCAATCAGGTTTTTTTTTTTTTTTTTTTTTTTTTTTGAGACAGAGTCTCAAGCTATCACCCTGGGTAGAGTGCCTTGATGTCACAGCTCACAGCAACCTCAAACTCCTGGGCTAAGCAATTCTCTTGCCTCAGCCTCCCAAGTAGCTGGGACTACAGGTCCCCACCACAATGCCTGACTACTTTTATTTATTTATTTATTTTTTGGTAGCAGTTGTCATTGTTGTTTAGCAGGCCCAGACAGGGCTCGAACCCACCAGCTTCAGTATATGTGGCCGGCACCCTACTCACTGTAACATAGGCACCAAGCCAGTTCCTCAATCAGTTTTAACTCATTTAAAAATGTTTCCAAATTGGAGTGCTTACATCCTACTAATCAACATAGCCTTCACCTCATTTATCCAATTACAGCATTAAGACATTTGTGTTCTACCAATTAATTAGGCCAATGTCTCATGCACACAGCATCAAAAAACTCAAGAGTATTTAATTAGTATGAATTTGAAATATAAACAAGGAAAAAGAACCAGTTCTTTGATCATTTTAAATGAAAGTACCTGTAATGAAGGAAATTCACAGAAAGCAGATGATATTTAAAAAATTAAAAATGAAAATATTTCCACTTCATAAGGTCTGTTGTTCACTAGTATTATTTTTATGGTGCTTATTTTGTATTTTTTACTTAAAGAATTGACTTTTTATTTCAAAATAATAATGGGGTAGAAATATTTTTGTTGTGTGAATACCTTTTAAAAATGTCTAGGTTAGGGTCATTAGTGTTCCCATTACCCAAATAGTGTTCATTATACCTAATAGATAGGTTTTTACGCCCTCATTCCTCTCTCTTGGCTTGATTTCCAATGACCTTTACAACTCTGTATCCATGAGCATCCATCAATTAGATCTCAATGTTTAGAGAGTACAAGTGGTGTGTGTTTGTCCATTCCCAAGATATTTTACTTAGGATAATGGTCTCCAAATCCATTCACATGGATTTAAAAGATATTATTTCACTCCTCTTTTTATGGCTGAATTGTGTATGTGCGTTTATCTCATACTTTATTAATCCAGACATGAACTGATAGGCCTTGGGCTGTTTCCTAACTCACTTACTCATCAATAATCAGCTGAATATTAGAAGGTGACCTTCGGGCTCGGCGCCTGTGGCTCAATTGGCTAAGGGGCCAGCCACGTACACCTAAGGTGGCAGGTTCGAATCCCCAGCCTGGGCCCGCCAAACAACAATGATGGCTGCAACCAAAAAATGGCCGGGCGTTGTGGCG
>CAUYQV010142741.1:0-27072 GCA_963574575.1 Galagoides demidoff
GCCTCCCAAGTAGCTGGGACCACAGGCGCCCGCCACAACGCCCGGCCATTTTTTGGTTGCAGCCATCATTGTTGTTTGGCCGGTCCGGGCTGGGGATTTGAACCTGCCACCTTAGGTGTACGTGGCTGGCGCCTTAGCCGATTGAGCCATAGGCGCTGAGCCTGCTGTTTAGTTTTCTAATGAGAACAGACAGAAGAGCACGAGAAGGATTTCTTTCCCTTTGTTGAATCACCAGCTAGAGATAGGGAGAGAGAAGCAGACCAGAGCTGCTATGATGCTCCCACATCCCAGCTCTTAAATGTTCTCTGAAATGCAAACATACCAAATGCCCCCCCACAGGTCCCTGTGGATGTTGAGAGATACAGGGGGGAAGGAGCTCCAATCTCAGGGAGGGTTTTCATTGAGGGGGAGAGGAAGTAGGAACGTTGCCCAGCTTTGCTGACTAAACCACTTCCAAATTTGAGAAGTTACAGAGTTTAGGTGAAGAGAAGCAGAGACAGGGAAAGATGGGGAAGTGAGAGGATTAGGCAGGTGTTTATATGTGAGTGTGGGTGGGGTTATACTACAGCCCCTGAGAAATGCCCCTTAGAAGATCCTCTGGCCATAAACAGATGCAGCCCTTGGGAGGTGAGGGGGCTTCTAGGGCTCCGTGTCCTGTGCACAACGTCACAAGGAGTTAACAAGAGTCAAGCCAACAGCCTGCAGCCTGCATCTTCTCCAAATATACTATAGGGTCATTTGAAAGGACCTCTGTCATTCCACCAAGACGAGGCATGAGTAGCTGGCATAAAATAATACAGAGTAAGGGAAGCCCGGGAAAGAACTGATTAGAAATACCTTGAGTGTGGGAACAGTCATGGGAAACTATTAAACAAAGCGGAAAAGAAATAGGTAAATATTTACCTGATGCCTTATTGGGGGAAAGATTTTCTAAACTTAAGGGAAATTACAAAGGAAAAGACTGATAGGTTTGTTTGCATTCCAGTTAAAAACTGTGCAGGCCAAAAATTAATGAAAAATTAAAAGGCAAAGAAAGAAATTGGGAAAATACTTGGAACAAACGTGACAGACAAAATATTAACTTTCTGAACATGATGAGAGGGCATGCAGATAGGTTTAGATAAATAAATGCATAAAAGACGTAAATAGCTTGCAAAGCTATTCTAACAAACATAAAAAACATTCAGTTCTACCAAGTAATCTGAGGTGCAAATTAATATACTAATGGCATACCTTTATTTTTGCCTAACAAAATTAGGTATTGTTGGTGTGTGGTGGGAGATCAAATTGATATAAACTTGCTTGAAATCAATTTGGCCATACTTATCAAGAATCTTAAAATGTTCATACCCTTTGCTTGAGTAATTTCATTGAAGGGCCTCTGTCCTAGGAAAATAATCTGAAATATACAGAAGGGTTTATATTCAAATTATTTACCACTAAATGACAATACTCTTAATGCTCAAAAATGGGGATATTAGTTAACAAGTTATGTTTTAGTTAGATACTAGATTATCTTATAACCATTAAATGTGACATTTGTGTAGAATTTTTGGGTGTGAGTTAATGCTTATATGTTCAATTTTTTTTATATATTCAATATTAATGGACAAATGCAGAACATAAAATTATATGTAGATTATCCTTCTAGAATGTTCTAAGTACACATGCATGGAAAAGTCTGTAAGGAAATAAAATGTTAATAGTGGTCATCTCTGGGTGATTTTGAGTGATTTTTTTTCTAAGAGTTTTTTTGGTATTTTCTCCTGTAAACATTTATGATTCATTGAGGTAAAACAATAACAGTGACAACAACAAAAGCTAAATAAGATACTTTATTTGAAAGAAAGGACAGGGGGGAGGTAACAGGGCACAGTAAGTCCAGAGCTGGGGAGCCGGATGATTTTAGTGGAGGCTCACGCAGGGGAGCTGAGTTTACCAATCCTGTTGCTGCCCCCGGCTGAGAGCCCAGGGAGTAGGCAGGATGTTGGCAGGAGGTTAAGTCTGAACCTGAAGCCCAGAAGTTAGATCTGAGTCCAGATTCGAAAGGTCCAGCTTAGCAGTAGTTGTGTTAGGATGAGTGAGAAGGGGGCACCAAGGGCCTGGGGAAAGAGGCCCCAGGGAGCCCCTGGAAGACGGTAGCGTGTGCTCAGCTGTACTGAGACGGTAGCCTGTGCTCAGCTGTACTGACTCAGCCTGTGATGGAAGGCATATGTGGGATGTGTCTCAGCTGTGTGTAACCTGCACCTCAGTGTTCCCCAAACTTTAGAAAAAAATACTTGTGCTATCGAACTAAAGTATCAGGGCTTCTGGGGACCAGGCAGGGAAGTAACGCTCCAGAGAAGAGGAGAAAAGATGGAGAGACCAGAAACCCAGAGGAGCCATCTCTGGGAAGCGGTAAGAGAACTGAGGTGTGTTCCGCAGACACACGGCCCCTCCCAGGTGTGCTTTACTGAGTTACCTGACCCGGTCACTGAGGGTGCTGATCTGGGCCTGTCTGTGAGCAGCAGCGAGTGTGCCGGCAGGATGTGTGTGGCTCAGGATGCAGTTTGTGGTCAAGGAACAGAAGGAAATTAATTGGCCCCCTTGGGATAGCCGAAACCTACATCTTTGGACTTGTTAGCAAAGGGCTCTAACTATGGGAGATAACCAGCTGCACAGTCAGCTTGGCTCTTGGGTGTCAGGATTCTTTTCTCTGTCCCCAAAGCAGAGACTGACAAATCTTTCATAATAACCATCACAACTGAGGGAGCCCGCAGGAGCTGGTAGGAGCTAGGTTTTTTATGTGTTAGCTGACCCAGATATTCTGACATCATTCCTGGGCCCAAATGCTGAGCAGATAAAGTGCCCATCTCTGAGTGTGTGCGCACACATGTGCATACACATACACCTTTGCTGTAATGTGTTCCTTTTACCTGGGGATATCTTAGGTGAGTTCACCTGGAAGCAGACTAGACACTGAGCTTTGCACACAGGGAGCTTATTGGGGAGTGCCCTGGGAGGGAGGCAGGACTGGGCAGAAGCAACAGCAAAAAAGGCCTCGGCCAGGTGCCTGGGGAGCTCTCAGGGGTCTGGCACTGGGACTCTTCCCCCTTCCCATTGACCTGTGGTTGGGTGTAGGCTCCTGCTTAGGAAGGGTCCAACCTTGGGTGAAGCAGCTGCCTTTGCCCAGAGGCAATTCCTAGGGAGTGGCCTCAGCCATGAGCCTCACAGGGCAAGACGTGGGGGTCAAATGCTTTAGTTATAAAGAAGGCTTTGGTGGCATACCGGGGCATCACCACAGGAGGGGATGTGAGCCTCAGAATACTGACATTCTGAGCACTGCTCTCCACCTACGTCCAGCCAGCAGAACATCCTTCCTGATGGTTCTGGTCACTGCATCAGGGAGGGCCCATGAGGCTTATCCACAGGTTTGGTGTGTCCTGTTCTGGAATACCATCAACCACATTGCCTATGGCAGTGAACGTGGACCATTTACC
Source organism: Galagoides demidoff (assembly GCA_963574575.1). Classification (NCBI taxonomy): domain Eukaryota; kingdom Metazoa; phylum Chordata; class Mammalia; order Primates; family Galagidae; genus Galagoides; species Galagoides demidoff. The sequence goes on from CAUYQV010142741.1 coordinate 3,480, forward strand.
CTGGTTTTAGGGGGCTAGAGTTGGTCACTGTAGAATAGCACTGTCCAATAGAAATATAATGTGAGCCAGAGATTTAAAAGTTTTCCAGTAGCCACTTTAAAAAAATAAAAAGAAATAGGTGAAATTCATTTTAATAATATCGTTTAACCTAATGTAGTCAAGTTTTATATCAACATGTAATCAACATTTCTAATTTAACTTAATTTTTTTCTGCTAGGTCTTTGGAACCCAGTGTGGGTTTTGTACAGAGTGGATCTCGATTTGTATCAGCCACATTTCAAGTGTCAGTGACTACACGTGGCTAGTGGCTCTCGAATACAATGACTTTCTTTCCCCCCGCCAAGTATGAAACAAAGTTTATCGAGGAAGTAAAAGATAGGTTTACAGAGCAAGAGCAAGATATGAGGTTATAGAACAAGATACATGTGCCATAGAAAACAAGCATGCCTCCTTTGCTATGAGGAAAGAAAAATCCTAGCATATAATCTCCTTCTGCTGTGAATTTGCCCCTCATTAAAAAAGTAAAAGATTATTATTTTGCGGGGGAGTTAAGAGGCCACTGATTCAAATTCGTTACCGTTACTATTCAACGGTACCCAACTGGATTTGTTTTGTGTGCAGTACGAAGAAGGCTGTTCAGGACCAGCATTTTCCTTCTAGAAGTCTCTAAGCTCCTGCCACAGTGTTTACTGACTTACCTCCTAAATCTACACTATTAGTCTTCAGCTCAGGGTCATCTGGATTCTGGGGAAAATTTCAAGAGGTGATACTTAGTATTAAGTTGCAAAAGAAAGAAAATTCCAGGGGCAAGTGGACTTAATAATGTCAGCATGAATTCCTTAAAAAGTCCCAGGATACTAGGATTTTAGGTGGCAAACAGCCTAAACTTAGAGCCCCTTCTCTTCCGTGGGTGACAGTACCTTCTACCTTTCCAGTGTAGAAAGTTAATGATTTTCTCTGTCGCAAATGTGGACAGAAATTTCTGCGGTTACAAGTTTTTCTTTTAAGAATTTTTTTAGGCAGAACTTTTAAATTGATAGGATTACAGGTTCACCCTAAGGAGAAACGAAGAAGTTAGATCTCTGACTTTGACAAACACCAAGGTAGACCTTCCAGGTCCAAGCACACAGCTGTGTGTGCTGTTTTGCTGATATTTATATGAAGCAAATTGCTTTCTCATCCTCCACTGACTGCTCTGAGTTTGCTTCTCCACTTCTCTGTTTCTCTCCTCCTTCCGGGGGTTTGGTATCTGCCAGCTTTTGTTTAATTCTCTGAGTGGTGGGTGCCCAGAGGCTGCCCTCCAGAGCTTCTGCCTCAGGGGCTTCTCCCAGCGGGAAGCCCCCAGAAGTCCTGAGAACATTGCCACATCTGGGATCTCTTTTTGATTCAAAGAAGGCTCTTGCTTTCCTGTATCTCAACCCAGAAATTGATCCTGCAGATCAATTAGAATTTATCTGGCTCCTCAGCTGCCAAAACTCCAGTAAGATCTGAGTGGTGGTATTGGTTCCCATCAGAAAATAGCTTTGATTCGATTCCTTAGAACAGCCCTGTCTGATAGAAACACAGGAGCCACATACTTAGTTTTGAATTTTCCAGTCGCCACATTAAAAAAAGCCAAAAAGTAAAGGTGAATTTAATATAGATGTCAAAAATATTACTGTTTCAACAACTAATCAATGTAAACAACTATTAAAGAGCTATTTTACACTTCTTTTGGGTGGCAAGTCTTCAGAATTTGATATAGTCAGAACACATAAGAATTTGGGTGCTACATTTTCATCAGAAGTACTTGCTCTATATTTAGAGTTCATAAAACTTATAAGTGAAAATATGAACGTACATATTCAAGTTGTTCCAAACAAATGTAAATGTCTTTTAGGAACTAGATTAGATACCAAAAAAATCGATTTTTTAAAAATAGTCACGTCCATGTTAATGGAACTGGTTTATCTTCTTTAGATAAGATTAACTTTGAAGCAGATTTGACTTCAAAGCAGAGTGAAAAGTAGTCCTACCCCATAAAGTTGTGTTTAGTGGAAACAGACTTTATATTGCTTTCATTTTAAAATTTAAATTGCATTTAATTAAAATTAAGTCAAAGTAGAAATGGAGCCACATTTCAACTGCTCGGTAGCCACATGTGACTACTTTAGAATATTTTAAAGCACCGTTGAATTGAGAAGAACAAAACAGAAACAGAGCAGAACGTTCTAGTGATTTCCTCATAGGATTCTCTGTGTGTTGCACCTTGTGTAGGTGCGTGTGTGTCTGTGTGTCCGTCTCCATCCTGCCTCTTTAGCTAGGATAATATCTGCTGTTTTGGGTGGTGCCTGTGGCTCAGTGAGTAGGGCACCAGCCCCATATACCGAGGCTGGCAGATTCAAACCCGGCCCCCGGCCATATTGCAACAAAAAATAGCTGAGCTTTGTGGCGGGCGCCTGTAGTTCCAGCTACTTGAGAGGCTGAGGCAAGAGAATCGCCTAAGCCAGAGAGCTGGAGGATGCTGTGAGCTGTGATGCAATAGCACTCTACTGATGGCTATGAAGTAAGACTCTAAAAAAAAAAATCTGCTGTTTCTCTGCTTCCTGCCTTCTGACGTTCTCCACCTTTCCCTCCACCCACCTTGTTCTCCTCTTCTTTCTCTTCCTTTTACATCTGTCTTTCTTTTTGAACTAGCCACAGAGCCAGTATTTTATAAATTGTTCTTACTTTGTATTAAATGGATTTGAATTCCCAGCAATAAAAGGAAAGAGACACTTTGGATTTTTCACTCACTCTGGTATAAAATTTAAACAAGCCCAAACAAACCAACTCAGCAACCCTCACTTGTTCGCTTTTTCCTGAGGGCCATTGACTAACCAAAGAGAGAACTAGCCCCACCACTACATCCGCCCCAGGTCAGCTGGGCTGAGAGGGCTGCCTGGATGGTCACTTGTTTTTTTTTTCTTCTGACTCCGACCATTAACTTCTGCTTGGAAATTAAAAAGAACACCAAACCCTCTCTGCAATGGGGTGAGGTCAGCTCTGCTTTGGGGAGTTATGGCTGCTGTGGGCAGTAAGCATCCTAGCAGAGGCTGTGAGGTGTTTATGAAGCTGGGGGGGAAAGTCAGCTGGGGCTGGTGTCACTCAAGGAGGACTTGGGGGAGGGGAAGAGTTGGGGAGGAAGCAGGTAAACTTGAGTCAGTAGAGCTCTGGGGCCTCAGGTTGAATTGGGTCAGTAGAGATCTGACCTTGAGCAAGTCGTGTCCCCAGCGGACCTCAGCTTCCTCCTTCAATGTCAAACCCATGGCACTCTGGCAGGCTCCTCCGCCCCGCTGAAGTGTGATTTCGGATCTGCTTCTCAGAACGTGCTCTTTCTCAGTGCGAGCAGGTACCCAGTGACAGAGCCGAGAAGAGGTTAAACTAAGCGTTTATTATTCTCAGAAGTTGTGGAGGGAAGGAAGGAAATGCCTTCTTGTGTATTTTCATGTTCCGTTATCTACTCTTCAAGTAAGTCTGTGTGAGTCATTTTTACTTGACCTGTCAAGACCCAAACATGTTTCCACCTTTAATTGCCCACACGTGTCCGTGTCCTCCAGCATGCCTGGCTCAATTATGCCTTGACTCCCTTAGCCTTCCACTAAAACTGGCAGAAGAGGCAAAATTGGGGCTGTGGATATTTGGGGGAAGCATTTAGTGAAGTTCAATCATATTCAACTTACTGTTTATTACTATTTTTTCAAGTCTATATTTTTAGGCTCCTAGTTTGCACAAGACCCTGAGACAAGCATTTTATAAAGATTGGCTCATTCACATATGTGCTAGGGTAGGCAGATCCTTTAAAAAAAAATCCACACAGTCTCTGTCATCCAGAAGCTTCTCCGTGTGCACGTGTAACATAATTGACAGTGAACATATCTTCATGAAACAGGTATCAGAGAAAAGCTATTTCTGTTAAGCACCCAAATAATAATGTGGTGAATAAATGCGTCAGACATTCAGAGACCAGTTAGGATGAAAACTGAGCCTTGAAGATACTTATGATCGGAGTAAGTGGAAAGAAAGGAAGATAGAATGTTAAGTAGGGATAATATGGTGAAAATTTTGGTTAGGATTGGCTGGAAAGGATATAGGACATAGAAAACATACCCATAGGTGACTGTTGAATGAGCCTGGGTGATAGCACGTGGTCAGACAGATAGAATAGTGGTAACGGCCAGGTGCAGTGGCTCATCCTGTAATCCTAGCACTCTGGGAGGCCGAGGCATCGCTTGAACTCGGAGCTCAAGACCAGCCCGAGCAAGAGTGAGACACCCACCTCTACAAAAAATAGAAAGATTAGGCAGGCATTGTGGCACTTGGGAGGCTGAGGCAGGAGGATCCCTTGAACCCAGGAGTTTGAGGTTGCTTTGATCTAGGCTGATGCCACAGCACTCTAGCCTGGGCAACAGAAAAAAAAAAAGAACAGTGATAATGACCTCAGTTGTGGGTGCACAGTTTGTGGTGATGATGGGTCCAGCTGGAGGTGCTTGTGGGCACCTGAGCTGGGGTGTAGATGAACAACTGAGTCAGGAATACAGACCTGAGCATCATGGAACAGAGGCAGCAGAGAACTCAGAAAACAGGATTTGTTTTCTAAATGAAAGAGGAGAGCCAGGGCCAGAGTTGTGGGGGATACACGGGGGTTGTCCTCTGGAGGAAGAAGTCGGAAAGGGCACAGAGGATGGCAGACCAAGATGCATCACGTCGAGGGGCCCGAGGATGAGGAGGCTTCCTGGTGTGGGCTGCCTCTGGGAAGGGGAGAAGAACTAGGAGCATGGCACGCCAGAAACAGAAGCCAGGTTGCTTCTGGAGTGGGGCTGGGGAAGGACGCGTGTGCATAAGGGCTTGTTCACTTCATGTTTGCTGTTAATTTGGCTGAGAGGCCTGAATGTTGAACTTTTGCTTCAGAGGTTGAGTCTTCTTTTGAAAACTTTACAAAGTAGAGAAACCCCAACAAAAAGATCTCAGAGAGCCTATCGAGTTTACAGCAAGGAGAGACATCACTGTGGTCTCAGAACTGTTTCCCTTCTGAGCATCCTCTTCTGCAAACTCTCTCACTTCTGCCAATAATGCTCCTACCTGTGCCCTTGTCCTCCAGCTCAGAGGCAGCCACATTGTATATGTAAGCCAGCTCCCCTGACAGAGCTCCACAGGCTTTGGGGGTATCTAGAGATTTTTAAAAACTGAAATAGGTGCAAGAGAATCAGTGGGCTGTGAGTGGATCTGCTTCCAGACTTTCCCCGAATCTTCATTCTTTTTGTTGTGTAAGTTCGTCCAGTGAGTTTCATTACGATCTCCTTGATGGCAGTGTTATCACGTGGAGTCAGATGGGGGTCTCTGGCTGTTACGTAAACACACATACTTGGACCTTACTCCACAACCCCCAGCAGACTGGAAAAAGGCTGAGTGTAGGGAGGGAGAATAAAGTTTGGGAAATGATGTTTTTTGTTTCTTATTCTGAATTCTGATTAAACCCGTGAGTGCTGGAAGTTTCTGCAGACCCAGGAAAAGCCTATGCAGCCGAGGCCTAGTGCAACCTAGACTCCGTCCACATTTGCTTCTGAGGCGATGACTCAGTGGAAGAATCAAATCTCTTCCACGTCCCAGGAAGCTACCAGGGAGCAGCAGCAAATCTGTCTGTCTTTGTTGATAGTTCATCCCTCTGGAGCCATGCTTATTTGACTTCAAATCAAATCATGTTACCGAATATTTATTATTCCCTGAATAAGATGGAATTGAAAAATTCTTCCAGGGTAATGACCCATTTCTCCACGTGCACAGGGTGCATTGAGGATTTCAGCAAGTATTTATTAGGGTCAGTACAATGCAAGGTGTTTTTGATACTGCAGAAGGATATTTGGAAGGATACACATCCTCCGGGAGGGAATAAGCTAGGTAGAGAAACAAGAACAATTTAAATAAAGAGACAGTCTATGAGTTAAATATTAGGTGATAGAGCAGTGTTTTTTCCTAATGCCGCGGCCCTTTAATACAGTTCCTGTGGGTCCGACCCACAAGTTGAGAACAGCTGTGATAGATAACCAGGGACGGCTTTCTGTGGAGGGAGATTAAGAACTGGATCACTTGGACTTAAAACTAAATGAAATTATGGAGGCTGGAAGAAAGCTGTGCCTAAGCCAAGGCATAGAGGCAGGAACAAGAAACAGGGGGTAGGTGAGGAATTTGCATTGCAGAGAAACGGTAGGACGGGATCAGCTAAAGTGGCAGGGTCAGGTCATGGAAGGTCCTGATGCAGAAGTGCTGGGCCCGAAGGGGACATGGAGCCACTGTGGGTTTTTTTTTTTTTTTGCAGTTTTTGGCTGCACTGGGTTTGAACCTACCACCTCTGGTATATGGTGCCAGCACCCTACTCCTTGAGCCAGAAGCACTGCCCTACTCTGGGTTCTTTTTTCTTTTTTGCAGTTTTTGGCCAGGGCTGGGTTTGAACCTGCCACTTCTGGCAAATGGGGCTGGCGCCCTATTCCTTTGAGCCGCAGGTGCCACCCCAGGGTTCTTTTAAAGGAGGGACTTGTGGAGAGCATGACCAGGTAGCCAGCACTCCTCCCCCCATTACCAAGCATTACTTCTTCTTTTTTTTTTTTTTTTTAAGACAGAGAGAGTCTCACTTTGTCGCCCTTGGTAGAGTGCTGTGGCGATTCTTCTCTTGCCTCAGCCTCGGGACTTGCCCCAACTACTCGGGACTATAGGCACCTGCCACAATGCCCGGCTATTTTTTTTTTTGTTGCAGTTTGGCTGGGGCGGGGTTTTGAAGCCTCTACCCTTGGTATATGGGGCTGGCACCCTACTCACTGAGCCACAGGAGCCGCGTCCAAGCCTTACTTCTTTATAGAGCTTATTGCTCTTTGATATAAATATCTATTTACCTGTTTATGTCTTTATAGATCATCTCCACTGTTAGAATGTGAGCACTGTGAGGTCAGGGAACTCGTCGGTCTGATTCACTGTAGGACACTTCCCAGCATCTGGAACAGTACTTGGCAAATGGTCTCAATCTTTCTCTCAAAAAACATACACTCACACATTTTTGTCTACAATTTTAGACTGGCCACACTTATTACCCTAGCCCCCAATAGACCATCCCCAGGTCCTGAGGGGACCCTGAAACAAAGTTAAGAGCCCAGGAGCTGTTCAAGATGTTTGAATCTCCAACGCTGCTTCCGTAGCTTTTTCTCTGTCGCCTGGGGAAGGGACTTTCTTTGGGCCTTTCATCTTTTTGCAAGTGAGAGAAAGGAAGGAGGATGAGGACACACTTTATTTGTCTTGGTATCTCCAGGGGAGGATACAGTGGAGAATGAGTGGGAGAAGACTTCTGGCAGCTTCTCCAGGAGGTGGGAGTTGTAGCACTAAGGCTTATCAGAGTTATGGTTGCCAGGTCATATGGGATGCCAACTTTAATTTGGATTGTAGATAAACAATGAATATTTTTTTTTCAGTATCAGTATATTCCAAGTACTTCCTGGGATATACTAAAAATTATCTGTTGTTTGTTCGAAATTCAGATTGAAATGAGTCTTCTCCCCCCCACCCCCAAATCTGGCAATGTTAATCAGGGGATTTAATCACATGTGCTTACTCAATCTTTTCTTAATACATATGGGACCAGTCTTCTCTCCCTTCCCCTTTTTTGGGAGTCCATATCTATAGCATCCTGCAAGTTGTTAAATCACAAATACAATTATACATTGCTTAGTGTTGGGGATATGGTTTGAGAAATGCATCATTAAGGCAATTTTGTTGCCATGTGACCATCACAGAGTGTGCTGTACAGACCTAGATGGTGCAGCCTACTAAACCCCGGGGCAGTGTGCTATAGCCCATTGCTGCTAGGCTACCAGCACAGATGGCATGTTACTGTATACTGTAACACAACGGCAAGTATTTGTGTATCTAAACATGTAAACATTGAAAAAGCACAGTAAAAATACAGTATGAAAAATAAACAGTGATACACCTGTGTAGGGCACTTACCATAAATGGAGCTTTTGAGACTGTAAGTTGCTCCGGGGGAGTCAGGGAGTGATTGTGAAGGCTGGGGACATTACTGTACACTACTCTGGACTGTGACACTGTACACTTAGGCTATGCTAAATTTATTTAAAAGGTTTTTCTTCCTTCAGTGATAAATTAACTTGAGCTCACTGGATGCCCACTGTCACATATGTGGTCTGTTGTTGATGGAAACATCAACTGTCATGACTGTGGTGTTCAACGCCATTATGTGGGGTATGACTGTATTTTGTGCTTAGAGCTGAGACTCTCCTGTTGTGACTATACAGCTTCCTACTGAGATTTCTGAGCCACAGATAATGCGAGGCTGTTGGATATTGGTGGTTCCTTGTGGAAGGGGAGAGAGCAGGCCGGGGCTGGGAAGGCAAGAGAGGGCTGACAGTGAAAAGTCAGAACGCCTGGAGCAGGAGGGTGTGAGCGGGAAGCTGACACTGAACTCCACACGACTGGTAATCTCAGGGGACAGGATGAGACAAGGAGTCCCTTTGGGACATGGCTGGCTAGGGGCGGGGTTGTTTGGAGAAATGGAAGAAGGCTTCCTCTTGGGGGAACTTTCCCTGTTCTAAAGGGGAAGTTTGTCTTCTGCTGTTCCAGTGGTCGGTGCTACTATTTCATCTTTTCCCTGGAGATGGATTTCAGATAGCAAGATTTTGAAAAGAAATTACATTGCCTGTATTAAAGCTAATATGAGACTTATCTCCATCTAATATCGTTATAATAATTCAGAGGCAAGCTCTAGTGGAGAAGATTAATTTGACATAGGTATTCCTTACTTTAAGGAAACAAATTTTAAACTTGTAAAACCAATGTTATAGAGATGAATACTTTTTAAAAATAAAACTCCCCAAATGAAAGGTTTTTCATGCTGAAATACTTACATACGGGTAATAATAGTTACTATTTTTAGAGCAACTACCATATGTCTGGTATCTTATCAGATTTATTCATTGCTCTAATCCTCTCAAAGACCCTGCAAGATGCCTATAATTAGTGGAAACTGAGCTTCAGAGAGTCACGTGGCCACTTAGCTTACAGGTCACTTTTATAGGATAAGTGTACCGACTCAGTGAATCTTCATACCAGCCCTACAAGTAGATACTATTGTTAGCATCACATTTTATAGATGTGAAAAGTAAAATACAGAGAGGCGAGGTAACTTGTTCAACATTGCCTAGCTAGTGAGTGGTAGAGGTAGGATTTGAACTGGACAGTCTGGCTCCAAAATCCCTGCTCTTTTCCTCCACAATATTGTGTAACTGGGACAGGACCAGAAGGGAATACGATGCTTAGGAAAGGAAAGCATGATGGAGTAGAGAGAACGGCTTAGCTGCAGGAGCTCAAAGGAAAACACCCAGGAAGGCGTGTCTGACGCTGGCTCTCTCGAGGGGGACAGAGTGGGAGCCCTGTGTGCACCTTCCTTTAATCCCCCTGGGGTGTTCTTGACATTTATCACAATCGGCCTCTCTGCAGCAGGAGGCTCCTGCTGAGCACCTGGCCACATGTGGCTTTTTTCACCCTTCTTGCCAATGAACTAACTTGGTTTTCTTTCCTCATTACTTTGTAACAGTTCCCACCAAGTAGAGCCCTGGCCACTGAGGTCTCCTCATTCCCTCAATCCTTTTTCACATGGGACAGGATCAAATGGGCCTAATCTCAGCCTTTCTTTCTAAAAACATTGAACTCCAAAGGCTTGTCTCTGCTCCCTTCCCACCTTGGAGGGGAAGGACATTTCTGGGAACTCCAAGCTTTGGGAAGGAGAGACTGCTTTCCTAGACCTTTATTTTGCATTCCCCTTTGTGTTTCCCTAAAGGATTAGCTAGGCTCCAGTTTACTTAAAACTCTGTTCATTTTTAACACATCTTCCTGAGGCATCTTTTGCAAGCCATGTTGTTGTGCTAGGCCCAGTGATGGGTAAGAGAAACCCTTCATCTCAGGAGGTTCACAGTCTAACTCGTGTGGGTCCTTTTATCCCTAAGGAGGGTGTAGTCACTTGGCCAGGAATTTATATTCCAGAGGTAAAGACAAACAAGCAAAAGGACCCACAGAAACCAGAGAGATGCATTCAAAAATGATACTATGTATGCAGAAGGGCCTGGGCAATGCATGTGAGCAGATGTGCAGGGAAACACATCACATCTGGGACTACCTGGGAATGGGGGCAAAGCATGATGCTAGCAGTCAGGGTCGGGTAGCACCAAGGGTGAAGGAGAGCAGGGTACCCTCCTGGCCTCCGAGGTTCTGCAGCTGGAGACGCTGCAGGCAACATTTATTGCCAGGACCTACTAGGTGCATGATATAGAGTTCCCAGGTAACTACTTAGTCTGTAAGATTACTGCATAAGTAAAGATTATTAACACATTAAGCCATAATTATTAAGTAAAATAATGACAGTAATAACTGCAGAGCAAACTTATAAAACAAAATTAGAGCTTTCAGTACCCCAGGTATACTTTATGCACCCTGCTTCTATCTAATAGTTACAGTGTGTTCCAGCCCACGATTCTCAGTCCAAGGTTAATAGGCTGTCATTCCTTAAACTTATTAGTAGACTTGGCCTTAAAACTACATTTTCTTTCAGCCTCACTTCCCCCTGGTTTATTCACCTGAGGATCTTAGCAACACCCTTCAACTCAAATGAGGAATGCACCACTTAATGTTTCTAGGGTTCAAGGAAGTCACTCTATATTCAGCGAACTATCCTTTAAAGATGAAGGCATCCTTTGTCTGGGGATAAGATGGACCTGCCTGCCATTTATCCATTCATCCATCCATCCACCCACCCACCCATCCATCCATCTGTCGAATTATTCATCCATGCATTTATGTCTTCATTCAGTGGATAGTAAGTAAGTACTTATCTGTGGTAGGAACTAGTCTAGATATGGAGGATTTAGCAGTGAATGATATTCTTACCTCGAATACATTACAATGTAAATAGAAGACCATAAATAAACTTCAATGAAAAAGAGGGATAGCACAATGAAGAAAAATAAACTAAGAGAATGTATTTCAAACAGAGTAATCAGAAAAAGCCTCTCGGATGAGTCAAGAAGAAGCCTGGGAGAATTTGAGGGAAATCCCAAAGGAGTATGAGGGGGAAGAGCCTTAGGTGTAGAGCAAGTGCCAAGACCCTAAGGCAGGGGGTACTGGAGTGTGTGGTAACTCTAAGGAGGCTGGTATGTTTGAAGGTTAGAGTGGGACAGTGAGGCTTAGCGGGAGCTGGGGCCAAGTTCATGCAATCCACAACCAAGGTCGGCCTCTGGATATTTTTCATGTGTGATAAAAAGCACTGGGGAGTTTTGCATGGGGAACTGATATAATGTTAATACGATACACATGGAAAAGGCCTGCCTGGCCTCTTAATGGAGAATTGTCTGAGGGCAATGGAAGGAAAGGTACCAGGTGGGAGGATATTGTACTTAGCTTGGTGAGGGATGATGGGGATTTGGAGCAGTGCTGGAAAGTAGATGGACTTGGGATACATTTTCAAGATGTTTCTGACAGGATTGGATGTGGGGTGCAGAATAATGGAGTTATCAGTTTATGAGATGTGTAACACTAAGGAATATCTAGTTGCCATCCACATTGGGACGCTGAGCTGGACAATATGATATTCGAGTCTGGTGTTCAGGGGAGCCTCGTTAGTGTATGGTGGGATTCACAGTCATGGTGCTAGACCAATACGGTGCATGGACTTAGCCTGGTACTAAGTACCTCAAAAGAGTGCGGTTCAAGATCTGAGATGGGGGCACCCAACTTTGAGGCACAGAAATGGAAAGCTTCCAAGGAAGGAGACTGACAGGGAGTGATCAGTGATGCAGGAGAACCAGGTAAAGAAGGTAATTTAAGGAGGATGGAGCAAAAGTTTGAGGATGTGGGAAATTCGGAACCAGGGAAACCCGCTAATTTGTCGCCCTCAGAATGGAGGGAGTAAATCCTTTACTTTCTTCTTTCTCTGTTTCTACCTTCAGGTTCAGCCTAAGCTGTCCCCAAATAGCTCTTGTTGTTGAGAACCATATTTTTAAGATATTGACACAAAAATCTGTAGGATCTATATTTCTGAATACTCAGGCTCAAGTCACTCAGTCATATGTTTTTCAAGAATATATCTGTTGGACTATGCGGAGCCTCTGGAGTTCCACTGAGGCTATAAAAGCCTCTGAATCCTGTCTCTGGATCACAGACTGCTTTCTAGTTACTCCCATTCTGACTGCAAAAACTCCCCTCTGACTTCTGCTTCTGCTTTCAGCCCTTTGCTCTTGATATATGTGCTGTAAGAACAGTGAAATCAGAAGATGGAGGGGAAGGGGAAGGCAGGTGTCCGGAAAGCTCTGATTAGGGCATGGGAAAATTAGGGGAAGACCTGGGTTTCCAGGACTTCCCCGTCCTGTGCTAGATTTGAGAGTCCTGCTGGTGGTGTATCTTTTTACATACTTGTACTTTCAGCCTATTTTGTCTTTAATTCTCAAGTGTGTATTTCATAGACAGCATCAAGTTGGACCTTTTTTTTTTCCTGTTAAATCTAGTCTGACAATCTCTGCCTTTTGATTGGAACATTTTATCCCTTCACTTTCCACGTAAATATTGGTAGTGTTGGATTTAGGTGTGCCATTTTGCTGTTGACTTTTCTCTATGTCTCCTATTACTTTTGTTTCCCTGTTCCTCCTTTACTTCCTTTTCTGGTGTTAAATACATATTTTCCAGTGTACTATTTTAATTCTTTGACCTTTAAAATTTCCCTATATTTTTGTATGTGAGTTTCTTGGTGGCTTCTTTAGAGAGTATATTCTGATCTTGAGTTTATAATCTACTTTAGATTAATGCTTATTTAATTCTGGAAAAATGTAGACATTTTGCTTCAACCAAACTCTATTTCCTCCCCCTCTTTTGTGCTAATATCATACATATTTCATCTTTATATCTTTATATGCTGTAACCCCCCAAATGCAATTTTTATATTATTGTTTCATATTTTTTAAACAATAAGTCTTAATGCCTTTTATGTCTATTAAGGGAAGAAAGAGAAAATATTTATATAGTCATTTCTATCTACCTTTCTGTACTCTTTTTTAAAAATTATTTTTATTTATTTATTTTTTATTAATTGATAGCTATATACATTAATGCAAACATGGGTACATTGTACTGTTTTCATATACAATTTGAAATACTTTCATCAAGCTGGTTAACATAAATTTCACGTCACATTACAATAAAGATGTTTGTATCAGAATGTTTATTGCAGCCCAATTCATAATCACCAGATCATGGAAGAAGCCCAAGTGTCCATCAATCCACGAATGGATCAATAAACTGTGATATATGTACACCATGGAATACTATGCAGCCCTAAAGAAAAATGGAGACTTTACCTCCTTCATGTTTACATGGATGGAACTGGAAAATGTTCTTCTTAGCGAAGTATCTCAGGAATGGAAGAAAAAGTATCCAATGTACACAGCCCTTTTATGAAATTTTTCTTTTCTTTTTCTTTTTTTTTTGAGACAGAGTCTCATGTTATTGCCCTGTGTAGAATGCCCTGGCATCATAGCTCACCCCAAACTCTTCAGCAACCCTCTTCCCTCAGCCTCCCAAGTAGCTGGGACTATAGGTGTGGGCAACTATGTCTGGCTTGTTTTTCTATCTTTACTTGAGACAGGATCTTTACTACGGAGACCACTCTTGCTCAGGCTGGTCTTGAACTCCTGAATGCAAGCAGTGCACCTGCCTCCACACCCAGCTTTTACCATTTTTTTTTTTTTTTTTTGCAATTTTTGGCCTGGGCTGGGTTTGAACCTGCCACTTCCAGCATATGGGGCTGGCGCCTTACTCCTTTGAGCTACAGGTGCTGTCTCCAGCTTTTTCCATTCTTAATCAGATTGTTTCATGTTTTTTCCTGTTGAGTTGTTGGAGCTTCTTATAAATTCTAGTTATTAATTTTTTGTTAAGCAGGTAGTACACAAATATGTTTTCTCATTCTTTCGGTTTCTCCTCGTTTTGTTGATTGTTCCTTCCTGCGCAGAAACTTTTTAGTTTGATGTGATCCTATTGGCCAATTTTGCTTTGATCGCCTGTGCTTTGGGGTTGTTACTACAGAAGTCCTTGCCCAGACCAATGTCCCAAAGCATTTCCTCCACGTTCTCCTTTAGTTGTTTCATAGTTTTAGGTCTTACATTTAAGTCCATAATCCACTTTTGATTTGATTTTTATATATGAAGAGAGATGAGGGTCCAGTTTCATACTTCTGCACATATATATATATATATGTATATATATATATATATATTTCACTGTTTATTAAAAAGACTGTCCCTGCTTAGGCTTATCATGATAATTAAGTAGCTGATAACAAAGCAATGTGCTGATTGCCCCCTTTCTCCCTTTAGATTATAAGATTTGTAAGGGCAGAAAAATACCTACTTTTTCTCACCATTAGTTTTCCTGAGTGAAATATAGTGCCTGGCCCTGGCATCAGAGGGATTCAATAAATATACATTAACTTAAGTGGATTTGCTGTTGTCTCTACTTTAAAAGAAAATTATATAATTGAACAGAGAAATACATTTCTACAATAAATGTTGAGAGTTCAGTAGCTCACTTTCAATAATGGATAGATAAGTGAGAAAATAAAGGACTTAAATAATACAGTAAACCAACTAGATCTGACAGACACATACAGACCACTTGTCTCTACCTTTTAAACATAGTTTCACACTTTCTATTTTATTGGTGACTGATTATGGATAAGAAAGTCTGTCCTTCTTCAGTCCAGTTCATCCGTGGATAAGAAACACATTAATCTCTGTGTAAAGGGCACAGATTATGGCACTTGGCAGGGTCCCCACCCCAAACTGGAATGTTAGCATCTGCAAAGTGCTCAGTTTTCTTAAGCATGAAGTTCTCAAAACTGATTAACAAATAAATGCATCTCCATTTTATAATACAGTAGGTCTAGAGATGATGAGACGACATCTAATATACTTGAGGAATGCATTAGATGAATGGCAGGTCATTTGACACACTCAAATGCTCCTAACATGATTTGTTCTGCTTTATTGCAGCCGGGGCACCGACAGCAGACTGGCCTACCGGCGGCAGACAGTTCTCCGAGAGAAGGGGAGAAGGTTGGCTAATCGAGGACCAGCATACATGTTTAATGATCATTCTACAAGCCTGTCTGTTGAGGAGGAACGCTTTTTAGATGCAGCCGAGTATGGTAACATCCCGGTGGTGCGGAAGATGTTAGAGGAATGCCTTTCCCTCAACGTCAACTGTGTGGATTACATGGGTCAGAACGCCCTGCAGCTGGCGGTGGCCAACGAGCATCTGGAAATTATAGAGCTGCTGCTCAAGAAAGAAAACCTCTCTCGGGTGGGGGACGCTTTGCTCCTAGCTATTAGTAAAGGTTACGTTCGGATTGTGGAAGCCATTCTTAGTCATCCGGCTTTTGCTGAAGGCAAGAGGTTAGCAACGAGCCCTAGCCAGTCTGAACTGCAGCAGGACGATTTTTATGCTTATGATGAAGACGGGACACGGTTCTCCCATGATGTGACTCCCATCATTCTGGCTGCCCACTGCCAGGAATACGAAATTGTGCACACCCTCCTACGGAAGGGTGCCAGGATCGAACGGCCTCATGACTACTTCTGCAAGTGCAACGAATGTAACCAGAAACAGAAACATGACTCCTTTAGCCACTCCAGATCCAGAATTAATGCCTATAAAGGCCTGGCAAGTCCTGCTTACCTGTCGCTGTCTAGTGAAGACCCAGTCATGACGGCTTTAGAACTTAGCAATGAGCTGGCAGTGCTGGCCAATATTGAGAAAGAGTTCAAGGTAGGTTGTTAACCGTAGGGACGTGACCCCCCCCCCCCAGTCGGGGTTAAGGTGCACTATGAGCTTCCATGATGAGCAGCTCTGTGCTAGCTACTGCGATCACTAGGTAAGTTCATGTTTATTCAACAAGCTCTTTACTGTAGTCGTGGTAGTAAAAGTTGTGATGATCTACTGTTTACCAGACATTTTCCGGTTATATCTAACCCTTACCCCAAACCTTAAAAAGATATCACTAGTCTGTTAGGAGAAATGGAGGCACAGAAGGGTTCAGGAATGCCTGAGAGGAGCCACTGGGAAATGACACAGCTGGGATCAGAACGCAGAATCCCTGGGTGCTGCCCTCGAAAACCCAGTCTGCTCCTCCTAGGAAGTACGGGTTCTGGGGTCAGAGCCCAGCGATGGATGCTGTTGACGTCAGAGAGAGGAACAAGCTTCAAAGTCGCAGTTGATTTGAGAGATGGATGCACACGCAGAAAAACATGACCCAGAGCAAACTGACACACTACATGGAGTTTCAGCAATGCTCCGTAGAGTTCAGAGAAAGCAGTATCAATTCCTGCTGGGTGTAAGCAAAGTTACGTGTAAAGGGGCATTTCACTTGTACACGGCAGAGCAGCCTGGATTTGGGAGGGCAGGGAATGAGAGATTATTTAGGACAAGGTAACAGCAAAGAAAAGCTTGTAGATCTGAAAGAGGCATTTAGAGCACCTCGAGCTGTCAGTCCCTGAGTAAAAAGTGTCTGGAGACATAACTGGTGTCAGATGCCCCCACATGATAGGCGATGTCCTGTGTCCATACGGTCTGTACTGCATTGGGGGAGGGGGTGGGCTCGGATTCCCAGCCCGAGGTTATGCCCCCCACACGGCTAACCCCCTCCCACTGCTTCTCTGAGCTGTTTGGGGCACTCGCCCTGCTCTCCTCTGCACTGTCATTACTTAGGATGTGCTTTCCTCTTTTGCTAAACTCGATGTGGGTTGGGACCCGGTCTGATTCATCCATCCAGTGTTTTACAAAAATAAACATCGACTTTATATTCTCCCTTCTGTATGTTGTGAGGAAGCTCGCCTCTGTGCTCCACACCTTGGGAGACTCAGCCCAGTCTCTCTGGGCAGCTTCTTGGTGCCACTGTCGCTGAAAGCATGGCATTCCCCTCCTCTGGGATGTTGTGTGTCTGTCTGTCCTCAGGTCCTATTTATCCAGGGAAGGGAGAAAAGGAAAACAGCTGCTGAGCCCCTCAGTGTGGGCTCCCAACGGGAAGGAAGGTGCTTTTCCTCCAGCCCCCTGGCAGCTGGGGTTATAGAGCAGGCAGACACTCTTCCAGCTCTGTTCCAGAGTGCTGAGTGTTTACTGCTTTGCACTTGACTCCTAGGACCTGGTGCTTCAAAGAACTTTTTCAGTTTCAAGTTAAAGCAGTTTCTTTGAACTCTGATTCATATTAATATTTTTCAATCTATATTTAATTTTTAGTGATTTCACTGCTTGGGTTTCAGCAGTTCTGGTTCCTTATTATATCCTTGTTTGAACTCTCTCTAAATCACTGAAGACTGTCATTCATTCATTCATTTACTTACCTACATCCTTTGAGCCCCTGTTTTGTACCAAATATTGTGCCAGGGACGGTTAGGACAGAGAGAGACAGAGTGCAAGGCACAAAGGCAATTCAGCGCCTTCATTTAGTTTGTGATCTCATGGGAGAGAGAAGACCTGTGTGTAGTAACTGTCATATTAGGCATGATCTCATGGTATGAGGTGAGGGCCAGTGGCTCAAATGTGAGAAAAATCACCTGTCTCCAGGATGTGAACCCTTCATTGTCTCTAGATGAATTGCAGAATGTGGGGGTCCCCACAGGCTCACAGAGATTCAGAGGTCTGGACTTTGATTCCTTTCATTTCCTTCTGCTCAGGCAGGTGTGATGTGTGTGTCTCTGACCTTTGCCTCCATTTCTGCTTCTCTGTTAGTTCCACCGTCCTCAGCATCGCTTAGATTCTCTGAATGAGCACAGCTTTTTGTTAAAGCCCTGCTTCTGTGCAGGTCTGAAGGCAAAAAAAAGATAATCTCTGAACACATAAACCTCCATAGTAGATGCCATTCTCAACGTCTTTTAAAAATAATTTTCTAAAATTTGTTTACTGTTAAAAGAGGATAGCAGTTTTAAAAATATTAAAAAGTATATATCCTTATTTTTAAAGGATATATTAACCTGACATACAATTTTTCTGACTAGAAATTTGACTCAATATCTTTTTGCAGAAAAAGAAAGGGAAGTCTTTGGCTTTTCTTTCAGAGCCTTTTATAAACACAGAGCAACAAAAAAAAATGTTCTTTGTCATGTATCAAGCATTAGTACAAATCTTCTGTTTTCCAAGACTAATTGGGGCAGCAGAGGAAAGGACAGGCTCCTGTGAGGGCAGGCCACCGTTGGCCTTGTCACGGTTCCTGTGAGGGCAGGCCACCCTTGGCCTTGTCACGGCTCCTGTGAGGGCAGGCCACCCTTGGCCTTGTCACGGCTCCTGTGACACCAACTCTGTTCCCAGCGTCCCAACCTCAGTTAACCACAGGTGGCACCCAACAGGGCTAAAGAAGTTAGTGTCTCCAAGGTGAACTTTTCTTCAAGGTGTGCTACTTTTCTCCTTCAAAAATAACTTGTTTTTTCTTATTTTTAAATACTATATAGCTGTACTAGAAAATAATAATATAAAAATGAAGAAAAATTTAAAAACTGTTGCCAATTTTGCCACCAAGAAATAAACACTAACAGGGTGCAAACATGCCGGCACGTCTCCTCTCAGTCTTTTTTTTTTAATAGTTAAGCCCCTTAGCATCTCAGGAAGCAGAGATCATAGAGGTTGGACAACTCTGGCCTGGACTGCCCCACAGGAACCCCAGGGGTTGTGTTGGTCACAGGACATGCTCCCTGCTTGTGGTCTTTAAATTATTTTGCTCCTTTTCCACATAGGTTATTTGAAAAATTCTGGGCATGTTTACTTTTTTTTTTAATTGTATATATATATTTCCATTTGTAAGTTTAACTATTTTAAGGGATATGATTTCTGTATAGTGTATATTTTGCCATTTAAAAATAGAACCCTTGAATTACTCTTTTACCTATATCCAGGGGACTCTAAATCTATGATTTGATGCCTACTATCCCCTCTTGTAAAAACAAATGAACAAGCTCTTTTTTAATGTTCACAAAAGCTGCATCATTCTTATTTCTTTTTGTGCTTCTCTTTCCAGTCCAATTGCCTCCAAAAATGTGATTCCTAATGTAATAAATTTTTGTTGTAAAGTCTCTTATAATCACTTACATACACAATACCATATAAATCATATATAAATAAACAGACATATAACACACATATATGAAATCAGACTTTATTTACTGTGATCATAAGGCTCTAGATATTAAAAATATGCTGGAAAGAGTTACTATTATATCTATTATGGGTACATGGGATCAAAACTACATAAATTGAACTCAGTTCAAAATAACAAATATATACACACGCTGAGAAATAAATTTTAACTAAATGACACAATTCTTATTGGAAATGCATGTTTAGTGGTATTAATCATGTTCACACTTTTGCTATGTATTTAATGAAAGAAAAACGTGTGTGTGTCACACATAGCTAAAAACTACTTGGTATGCCTGCCAGCATGTAGGATATATAAATTATTAAAGATTTTTTGGAATAAAATTCAAAGAGGGTTGACTGTAGTTGGAGTAAATATTTCTTGATAATGATTTTATGACATTTCTACTGAATTACAAATGTTGTATCTAAAAGAAATCGCACAAAAGTTTTATCCATGGGTTTTGGCCAAGGTCCTGTGAAAATTTTGAGTCCTAGAGACCATTCCAAGTCATATTTAAAAGAATCATCTTCACATTTTTTTTCCTTTCTCGTTTGAGATGCTCTTTATTGTACATAATGATGCATCTGAAAGATGAGTATTAAGAATGAAAGAATCATTTACATTTAAACACATGAAAATGCCCTTTTTGCATTTAGTATTCCTCACCGATGCCTCCTTCACTCTGCTTTTACTGGACTCTCACTCAGAAATGTGCACTCTCTGATGACTGCTGGCCAGGGAGGAGGAGAAACACATTCCAATGATCCTGGCTTCTGTCTCCACACCACACTGTGCATCTGAATTCAGAACAGCCCAGCATGAGCCCACGGGTTGCATTTCTATCACTAAGCTGCCTCTTCAACAGAAATTGAAGTAAGGCTGAGAAATACAGGAAGCCCCTCCGGGTTTCTCTTATGAGGGTTAGTCATTAAAGGGGCACTCTCTGTTTTGTGGTATGTGAATGGATGAAAGTGGGAAATTATTTATAAAAGAGCAAAAGATCTGTCTTCAAGGAAATCACTTTTAGCAAAAGTGAGGATCTTGAAATTGATTCCTTCAAAATAATCAGGGTTCTACAGCCCATGAGAGTATCTCTGCTCAGAGACAATCTAAGACAATCTAAGTTTTTTACTCATTCATATTCAATTTTTTCTTTGAATCTTTATGTATAGTCTCAGGCACTGGTAGCATAAGTTCTTGGCCACGTTAAGCTTGAAACTGGATTAAAAATAATTTGAACAACAAATACCAAAGGAGTAAACAAGTGGAAAGGCCAGAACTTGACTGGTATTGATACTGAAGGATAGTAGGCCAGGCACGGCGGCTCACACCTGTGACCCAGCACTCTGGGAGGAGGGTGGATTGCATGAGCTCAGAGTTTGAGAACAACCTAAGCAAGGGTGAGACCCTGTCTCTACTAGATGTAGGAAAAAATTACCCAATTGTACTAGGGAGACTGAGGCAAGAGGATTGCTTGAGCCCAGGAGTTTGAGGTTGCTATGGCCTGGATGACATGGTAAGACTGTCTCAACAAAAAAAGAGACAGCAAAACTCTGGCTTCTCTCCTTGACTCAAATCTAAGCTGACATTAGGAATAGCAAACTTAAGGATGAGAACATCACTACAAGGAATGGTTTTATCCACAGACGTATTCTTCTAATGTCCTAGTTTCCTTTCACTGTCTCAGTAGGTACCTATGACTTTGTCTGAACTCTTTTGTGATCCTGTTTACATTTTAGGTTGTTTGTAGGAACCTACAGTGTTTCATTTTATTTCAACCCTAACATCTTCCCTTGTACGCAGCTGGGATCGTCCTCACCTCTGTCATTCTGTGTAGAGGGCTCCTGTGGAGCTTTCCAGCCCCTTTCTGTCTTGTGCAGATTGCACATGGCCCTCCAGAGGCCTCTGCCACTGACTTTGAGGAAGAGGAAGGGTAGAGAGACTCTCTGCCGTGTCTGTTTTTAAACCGTTGCCATGTTCTGGTGTATACTGTACAAACACGTGTGGCCTTGTCAAAAGATAAATACCCTCCAAGAAACGGGCTGCGTTGAAAAGTGTTTTTTGTTAGCAAAAAGGTGGGATGACTCAAACCCTATCAGGATGACAAAGGGTTTCACTTAGCTGTGTTACCGCAGAGTAGCCGGCAAGGCAGAATCACAGCCCCAGAAGCACAGCGCTTGATCCTGAACAAAGAAGGAGGAAACGGACCTTTGATGAGCTTTATGGATCACTGTAAGCTGTTTATAAAGGATTTAATAAAGGCAGCAGAGTGGTGTTGGGGAAGAGAGAGAGAGTGTGTTTGTTCTATTGCAGTTTGAAATAAACGGGCAAAGAAAACCTCATTCTGGCATAATTTTAGGACTATGAGGAGTCAACAGTTAGGGAGGGAAGTTGAGTGTGACAGTCTGCTTCAGGAGAGACTCTCTCGCCCCTGAAACCACCTGTTTACTTCACACTGCTGCCCAACCCTTGTAGCTTCAGTGGAACCTGAACAGTCCCAAGGGAAAGACTAAAAGCTGGTGACTAAACTCTACATTAAGTTAACTAAGCAGCTGCCGCTGATGATGAAAATCAACAGAAAAAGGCAGTAGCATCTGACATATTGAAGGACTGTTTTTCTGCAACTTTTGTTTTGAAACTTTGTTGCATTTTTTTCACCTTTTCTGAGAACAGTGTCTGGTTAACTTTGATGTCCCTCAGAACCCTGCGTAGTATGTGCCCTATAAACGCTTCCCAGTCGTCACCACATCAGCTGTGACAGAGCCCAACAAGCACCGTGCCGTTTGGCGACAATTATTCCAAACAGCGAGAAAGGACCAGAGTTACTGTGGTTCCAAGAAACATGGCCGACTAATTCATCACTGTCTAGATAATAAGAGTATGAGCTTGTTTCACTCATCACGTATATAATCTCATTTTACAAACTCCTGTTTTAGTAAGAATATGGCATCTATCACAGCACTAGTGCATAGAATGCATGAATGAATAATTGTTTTATTTTTGATATGTTTTCGGATGATATCCTGGGACCCCAACATGCCTTTATATTTGTTAGCACAGCCTTGTGATGAGGGGCTGAAAAACTTGGACTTTGCTTCTGAAGCAATAAAATCTACAAAAATAATAACTAACACTGACCAGTACTAACCCGTGCCAAGAACGTGGAGTTCACTGTCTTGTAATAATTCTCACAGATACCACAGAAGTAGGTGTAATTTTATCCCCTCTCGCACATGAGATTCTAAGGCACTGAGGGATTAATTTATTTGTCCATGGTCACATAGGTAGTGAGCAGCTGAGTCTGATTTCAAACCCAGGTCTGCCTTTTCCAAAGCCCGCACAGTTGATTACTGAGACGTGAGGCATGCATTTTCCTCTCTCCCTTGATTTCTATGAAGTGAACTTCATTCTTTATGTAGAAAGGAGAGCTAGAGCTTAAAATCACAATTCATAACACCTCTTTTAATGTGTGAAATCCAATTAAGATGCCCTTTGAGGAGATAACTCTGTTCTGTGTGCCGGCTGTCAGTCATCTCTTTGAGCTGAGAGGTTCACAGGTGAGCACCCATCTCTAATTTATCAGTGTGTGGAATTGGGGTGTGACCCGCAGACTTGACTCTGGATTAAGTCAGTCTGGCAGCTTCACTGTTCTTCTCAGGGAACCAAAATCACAGTGCGACATTCTTGCTGATGGACTATTACCAATATTTCATTTTAAGTAAAAAGTTAATAAAATTAATATCAATAACAAAATATGAATGCATTTGTAAATGGGTTCTCAATTTTAAAGAGCCTATTTCTAAAAGCTGTCTTATTCTTTCTTTCTCTCTTTTTAAAAAATAGGTGTTTTTAGCTTGAGAATATGTTTTGAGAATTAGTAGTGAATTATCAAAAAAACCTTTTTTTTTTTTTTTACAAAATTTTAATTTTTTTAAATTAAAACAAAGCTGTGTAAATTAATGAAATTCTAGGGTACAGTATGCTGGTTTTATATACAATTTAAAATATTTTCACCAAACTGGTGCCTTCACGGCATTTTCTTAGTTATCGTGTTAAGACATTTATATTCTGCATTTAGAAAGATTCACATGTACCCTTGTAAGAAGGACCATAGATGTGGTCCCACCAGTCACCTCCCACCACCCATCCTCCCCTTTCCCCTCCCTCTCCACCATCCCCATATTCTCCAGCTATAATTGGGCTATAGCTTTTGTATGAAAGCTATAAACTAGTTTCATAGTAGGGCTGAATACATTGGATACTTTTTCTTCCATTCCTGAGATACTTTGCTAAGAAGAATATGTTCCAGCTCCATCCATGTAAACACGAAGGAGGCAAAGTCTCCAT